>WTXV02028570.1:0-31821 GCA_009823435.2 Nymphicus hollandicus | reverse complement strand
GTTGCTCGGGTCAGGCTGTGTATCGGTTGGCATGTGGTGAGCAATTGTGTTGTGCATGTCTTGTGTTTATTGTTTCTTTTCCTTTCCTCTTAATTTTATATTCTCTCCCCTTGTTATTTCCCTTATCATCATCATCATCATTAGTAGTAGTAGTAGTTTTATATCATACTTTAGTTACTGCGCTGCTCTTATCTCAACCCTTGGGGTTTACATTCCTTCTATTCTCCTCTCCATCCTGCCTGGACAAGGGGTGTGGTGGGAGATGAGTGAGCTGCTGCATGGTTCTGATTTACAGGCTGGGCTTAAACTGCTGCAATCAGGCTTCAAGATTTTGAGCTGTCAATGCAAATGGACACAAACATAATTTCCCCCCCTGCTGTTCTGAAGCTAATGTCGCTTTTACAATTACTGTAAAACCTGGCAAATTAGGAATTCTTTGTATCCACTTGCCAAATTTAGAATATTTTTAATCCAGTTTCCACTGGATTGAGAAACCAGTTTTTTTCTGAAAAACACAGGTCCCTTGACACAATGGTCACTGCCATCTTTGCTTCCCACTCAGGTCTGTTTTACTCCTTGAATTTTCCTTTTGGAAGGTAATGGCTCGCAAAAGGACCAGGCAGGGAGCCCAGCAGCAGCACTGGAGGTGCAGAGCCAGGGCAGCCTTTGCTACGGACTCTGGAGAGGACCGAAGGTGTCCTGCAGCTCTTACCAGTGCTCACAGCAAATACTCTCTCACTAATATTTTCTCCTATCTCATTTTTAATATAATAAAACCCTAAAATCCTGTCTTGACAAAGATGACAAAAATATTAGTCAAAATACTATCTTGACCAAAAGAGTACTTTTTCCCGTGTGTGGTTTTTTTCCCCATCTATACTGCTTTCATGCTCTTTTTGCAGTTTTAAATGAGCTGCTGGCCATGCCAAGTCTCTCCTCAGATTTTCTCCATTAAAAGGGCAGTGTTACTTGGCTGGAGGAGACATTAGGTTGCCCTGAATAGATGGTCAGAGCTATTGATTTGATTGCAGCATATACATTTGCGTTGGCACTTAGGAATCTGCTTTACAATCAATGCCCATTTGCTGCTCTGTGAGATCACACATAAACCAACATCCAAAGAAGGAAAGAAAAAAAAGAAGTGTTTCTTCATATGCTGCATATACCAACCCTTTCTGCCCTGTGGGACTCCTCACAGGGTATCGGGGAAGATAAAAATATACATGAGCTCAAATAAGCAACAGGGGAAATGCAGTAAAGATCTGTCCCGGAGAAGTGGGCACACAGGTGCCATCTCCAGGCACTAGGGCTGAATGCTCTGTCAGTGTTTGAGAGAATTGTCACCAAATCCCATGTCTCCTGCTCCTCCCTGCATATCAGTATTCACCCCAGCAGAGCACACTGCTGGGAACCACTGTGTCCTGCCATAACATATGAAGGTATCACATAGATGGTCTTCTTGCACATTTTGAACTCAAAATAGTTTTGGAGTAGAAGTGGTGCCAGAGCAACACTCACTGAGGATAAAATTGCTCTGTGAGGATGCTGCACTGGATGTACGTATGTGATTAGCAGGAAGCATCACCAGGTCTGTGTTTCTCCAGGGCACTGTGCTCAACATCCCTTGTACAGTATCACAAATTGAATTTTGACAGATGTCATGGTTTCTGAAATATTTTCTTTTGTCTAAAAAGTGCAGTGTATTTTGTGCGAGTTCTTGAAAAGCTGCAGCCGGTGTCTCTGCCAAGATTTAGAGGCTCAGGGATGGACTGGAGAGATCAATAACCCAGTGTCTGCAGCAGGCCCTCTTGGTTCCAGGTCAAGCCATGGATCCATGGATGAAGAAGGTGTAAGCAGGTCTGTTAAATTTACAGACAGTATCGAACATAGAGGCAGTGCAAGAAGATTGAAGACAAAGCTAGAATTTTAAATGTTTTGATAAACTGAAAAAAAAAAATGGAATTAAAAGGAAAAAACTGAACAATACAGTAAGAAAAAATTCAAAGTACTAGAACTGGAGAGGAATAATCACCTTCAAACCAACACTGAAACAGAAGAATGACTACAGTAGTCCCATAAAAGAAAGACAGCATGGTGCATGCATGTAACTAACTTAAGTTTAGAGCAATAATTCACCAAAATGCACAGGTAAAGCTGGCAAGATATAGAAAACTATGTTGATTAAATCAATCTTCATTTCAGACAAACAGTTAAAGCTGAAATGCAACAAATATCTTTTTTTTCAGAGAATAAATTAAATTAGCTGGAGGCAGACACTCAAGTAGTCTCTACATTTCCTATCTGTGCTATTAGCAAACTAGTGTTTTCCCCATTTTTCCTACAGAACAAGTGTAAATGATGACAGTAAAATACTGTCGTTATCAAAAGTTGGTACTGAGGCTGGAAAACCTTTCCCCCCACTGCTGGGGCAGTGGCCAGTTCATCCCTCAGCGATGGCTGGAAATATCCCTGCTTTCTGCTCGCTCTTCTCCCTGTGGAGAAAATGAATCCTGGCAAGGGCAATAAAAAAGAGAGGAAGCAACTTAGCAAAGAAATACCTGGATTTTCCTTAAGAAAAAATCGCAACCAATAAAAGAAAAAAAAAAAAAAGCCCAAACCAAACCAACAACAACAACAAAACTATTTTAGTATTTTGATCTGAAGTGGTCAGGCAGTTGGACTAGATGATCATTCTAGGTCCCTTCCTATTATTCTGTTCTGTTCTTACAGTTTTTCGTTATTTCGGTTTCAGCGTGAAGACAAACAACCTTGAGGAGACCCCAAACTGCAGGAGAGTACACAGACAGGGAGAAGATGGTTGTGGGACTGCTGAATACAAGAACTGGTGTTAAAAGGCAGTGACTGGATTTCTGCTCCTGGGAGCAGAGGGGAGCCCCAAGCAGTGTGGCAGCGGTCACTGCACTGTGTGTCTTTCTTCCAGTAAATTAGTCTCAATTAAAGAAAACAGTATGTCCTACTGTCTGCTTCGTATTGTACTCATCCCTGGAGTGAATGAAAGAGGTCTGCTCCATCGCAGCATTTCAGCTTTTCTTGTCTCTTTCTACCACAGAATCTTGAAAAGAACACTGTAATTAAATCAACATACGGCAGTGAAGACAAGAATGGAAAAAATGTTCTAGTATTAGAGCAAAAGCTCTTGCAGTGAACCGAACAAAAGGGGAAAAGCTAAGACAAACCATGCAGCATTAATACAAATTGGCAACTGCAGCTATTGATTATTTTTATTTTTTTAAATGTGATCCACTTTTGAACAATTTCTATCAGCAACATCAACACCAGCCTTCCCTTGCACTACTTCCTTCTGTTCAGGCTCATAAGGTTAATTTGTATTCTGCTATTCACTGAACATTCAGAAGACCAGGAAGTACAAACCAAATTGCAAGGCTTTTGTTTTTAATGCTAGGTCGAGTTGTCTCAGGCTTGGCAGTTAAAGAAGCAATTGCAGTCTAATACAGAGGTCTGTGCATTCCTCCAGAACATTAAATCAGTGGTACAGCACACAGCACGACTGGGTAATGAATTAGAGAACCCCAGAACTGTATCTGATCTTCTCCCATGTAATAGCACAGCTCTAAGCGCTGAGGTCAGTAACTGCCTGGAATTATCCCTGGGGCTTGACACAAGTGCAGGAGCAGGGATTGCTGGGGAGGCAGATAGGAGCCTGAATAGTAATTCGCTATTATAACCCCTCCGCTAAATTAGATCATACAATGAAGAGCTGCTCACAGAGAAAAGAAGGGGTATGTAGCCTCAATTTGCATGAGATTAAATATTATTGGAATATTTAAAAGCCATACTAAGAAGAGTGTATTACAAGAGCTTGTATTCCATTAGAGAATGGAGGACTGCAGGTGACCTCCACAAATATCATCAATTTCTGTTATGATACACGTAAAACCCTTCCGCAGTTTCCAACTCACTGCCCACTGATGCTGAGGCACCTGATGACTGTAATTTTCCATCGATCTGTCCTTTCTCCTGTTCCTGCTGTTGCTGTTGGATGCCTGCACTCCCTTTCAACCCTTCCACTGCTCGTACTGAAGTCTGTGAGACAGAGCAGTGACATTTGACAGAACAAAAAGACTCACACAGGCTACAAAGAGAGAAAAAATGTTTCAAGCTCTTTGACTTCCCTTACAAATACTTTTTCAAAGTTTCAGTGCCAGAGAGGTGACCCCAGGTCATCTGTAGGCATTTATGAACTTCCTATTTTAAGTCTCAAATCATTAATTCTTCCCCAAATAAACTCACACCTTGTGAAAAATGTGCAGTTTGTTCTGTTTCTGCTGGAATGTAGACCCAATTATTTCTGCTTGAAATGTCAGCGCAGGCAGGTCTGGAAATTATTCCCTTCCTAGCCCATCTTAAAAAAAACAGCTTACATCTGCTTTCTGAAAGAAAATTTTATTTGCTTCTGAAACCTGGGAGAGAAGTGGATGTGAACCCAGGCACAGGGCAGGTTTCTTTGAAAAGTTTGCAGGAAGGAGAGGGGAGAAAAGCCTAAGCTTTATGGAGGAAGTTCGGCTCTGTCCTACGTTGGATTTCGTGAATTTCTGGATTGAAGGAGCTAGTTGGGCTGCAGCATTCCCATAGATTGCAAGAATGGGTACCAGCAAGAAAGGATGGGCCCCTTGCTAGATCAGCAATAGGGCACTCACACCCTGTTCCTCACAGTCAGGTTAAAAATCACACACACACTAAACCCCCCAAAACATTCTTTTATATATATATATATATGTATATATATATATATATATATATGTATATATGTATTCTTCATAGGGAGAACATGTGTGCTGTTTCCTGGGACCAAAGCTGCTGTGAGGGAAGGAGAGGAGGCAAGAGGAGGGTTATCCTTCTTTGCAGGAAATTCTCTATCCTGCTTCTCTATATCTGTAACCTGCTTCCTCTTCCACCACCTCGTCCCTGATCCCCTGTGTTCTGGTCTTAAGTCAGCATCAGAAACAGAATCCAGACATTTATAAAAATCAGTCAGGCTAAATACAGTTGAAAACCTGATCTTAGAGGGGCTTGAAAAAGAGCACAGGCTGGCGCTGGTTAGAGGATATCTGTACTAATCTTAGCCACTTAATTCAAGATGGAGAAGCTGCCCATTTACATTTTATCTGATTCAAGGCATGGCTTTCCTCCGGATCATGCTCAGTTTAACATAACTGCAACTTAAGACTCCCATGTTTAATTTATATCTAAAAGGCATTTTTCAGCATTTCTCTAGCCTGGAAGGATATCAGTGTAACACATCTTGGGGGTGCAACTTCTAAAGTCTACAGAAGGCAGGGAATCTTACACATCATGCCTCAGTTTACCAGCTGAAAAGTAGTGGGTGTTATCTGCTGGCAGTCAAGTCCACTGGCCATGGAAAAATTGTATTGAGACTGCTGCTCCCTTAAGCCATTGCTGCAGGGATTCATTATTAATCTTAGCAAGCACTTTCTTATGACTGTGCAAGTCTGTCTCCTCTAGTGCCAATTTAGGCTGCTCAAAATATTCCTGTAGACATTTTTCCTACAGTGTCCTTCAGCTCCCTTCTTCTCCTCACTCAACACCTTATGTTAGCATTCCTGAGGAAATAATGTCACACCAATAACTAATATCACATTTTATGGAAGATTTAAGGGTAAGTTTGTAGTAAATCAGAGCCAAGAAAACAACCGCTGTACCAGCAACAAAAGACTGTACCCCAGTTTTACCAACCCCATGGGCTGTCAGGGCAGGACATGCACCCTATAAGTTATCCTGGTACCTGAGTTCCTGGCTTCCAGCTGCCCAGGAAAGCTCAGTGCTGATCGCTGCACTTACCGGCTCCATGCTCAGTCCAGAGCCCCATTATTCAACCTGCCAGTGCATCCTGTCAACAGTTTTCACCTGCATCACCAGTCAGACAGTTTTAACTGATGATAGGATTAAAGATTGGTTGTGCTTAGTGTCCACTGGAGGTGAGCCATTTAAAAAGAAAAAACAAAAATAAAAGTATTTTTATTTTATATATAATAAAATATGTTACATCTGTTTCATTACAATATATGTTATATATCTATAATTTTGTAGAATACATTCCTGGGAAACTCATTTATTTGTTTACTTGCTTAAATGCTTCCTGCTGTTCATAGGCAAGGTTCAGCACAGGAACACGAAGACTGTGACTGTTTCCACTGTGACAGTGCATTCAAGCTTCATCAAGCACTGGAAAATAAAAAAACAACCACAAAGAACAATTTGTGTCTGTTCCTTAGATACCTACTGAGTGTTAAGCGGTGCTTGCATATTAGAAGCTTAGTGCCCTGCAGCCGCTGGTGCCAAGCAGGTCTCCAGCATCCCCTCAGCTGAGGATGCCGGCTGCCAAATATTTCCTGGAAAACTCCTTCCAGCTCCTTCTCTGTGATGGAACACGGACTATGCTGATAAAAGCCAGTAAAACATATGGGAAGTCACTTGCCCAGAGTCCCGGAGGGATACGTGGGGTGAGGAGGGTAGGGTGGTGCGGGCCCCCACATCTGCCCTCATTGGGGTGGTGGGAACTATGCCCCCAGGGAGATGGTATCTGGCACATAGATCTTATGCCATCATGAAATTAAGCATTTTATTAGGAAGTGTCAGAACTGAACTTGCTTGCGCAGCCTGAGTTTGCTTCACCTCCTCTTTCTGCAGGACTTAAATCTAATTTTTAATTATAAGACCTTGTGACAGGTTTTTTCTCCACTTCCAGCTTTCTGTGCAGCGTTTTGTTCAATGCTTTAGTTCCTTCCTGTTCAATGTCTTGCCCAGAGCTTTAGTTATTGCACATAACTTGAAATTTATTCCAGACAGAAAACTATAGATTTCCCCCCATGTTCCTCTGTCACGCCTGTCATTATGTTATCAGAGTACTTCATAAAACCTAATTGGTTTTTACCAAATTCCTGGGAGGCAAACAGATTTTATCTTCCTCTAATTTTACAGGCTGGAGCTTAAGACTGAGGAATTGAGGTCAAAAGTATTTTGAGAGCGCCACTTAAAATATCCAGTGATGTGATCTTTTGTAGTTCTTCACACTATATTGCATTTCATGCGTTCAAACAAGGGCTTTACTGACCCCAGTCGCAGAACATCCGCAAATGACACTGTAGTGCACCAACCAGAGCCAGAAAAAGAGTCAGTTTGACTAGAATATTAAAAAGCCTGCAAGGAAGAAATCAGACTTCTAAAGCATCGAAGTGGCAATACTTCTGGAAAAAAAACCCTCAGGGTGTCCAAAAACCCACTGGCACAGTGGGACAGAGCGTGCCCAGGCAACCGGCAGCAGTGGGATCCTGCAGAAAAGTCCCAGCCTGCCTTCAGCTGTCATCTTGCCACTGAATCAAATTTATACCATGTACAAAATCACAGACTCACAGAATACCACCTTGGAAAGGTCCTCAAGGATCACCTGGTCCAATGTTTCTAGGCAAAACATGACCTAGACCAGATGGCCCAGCACCCTGTCCAGCCGGATCTTGTGTCCAGCACTGGGGAGTCCACCACTTCCCTGGGGACATTATACAAATGGCTGCTTGTTCTCAGTGTGAAAAATTTTCCTATTGTGTCTAGCCTGAATCTCTTCAGAAGTAACCTGTGGCCATTACCTCTTGTCTTTTCCATCTGATTCCCTGTGAAAACAGTCTCTGTTTTCTTTGTAGTCACCCTTTAAATACTGGGACATGGTGATCAGGTTTTCCGTGAGTCTTCTTTTCTCTAGGCTGAACAAACCCAGTTCTCTCAGCCTTTCCTTCAGACAGCTTGCCAGTCCTTGTATCATCTTTGTGGCCCTTCTCTGGATCCTCTCCAACCTGTCCACATCTTTTTTTTTTTATAAGGTACCAAAAAAGAGCACAGTATCCAGGTGTGACCTGACAAGTGCTGAGTAAAAAAAACCCAAAGAACCAGAAAGGACTTTATAACATTAAAATAATTAATATTCTGAGTTATATTTCAATCCTTTTTCCATTCATCTCAGAGGAGATCTGCTGTCTCCCCTTCAGAAGCCCATCACATAGCATAGTTCTGGTGTCGCATCCTTTGATGCACTGCCTTCTGTGGATCTGATTTGCTCACAGAAAAAAAGGTGAGACCTGGGCAGTGCCTTTGTGGGTTCATCAGGATCTGCTCCCATGAGGTTGCACCCCAAGAAATGGGTGGCTTAAGTCCCATGGGTTAGCAGTGCACTGAAGCTGGTTGCCCAGTTGCCTTTGCAGACAGCCCGGGGGATGCCCGGCTCCCTGGGGAGCATGAGGAACTGCTGAAGGGGGATACAGCCAGGCAATAGCACACAAACAAAGGACCCCAAAGCACTTGGGGGAACCCTAGCACTGCGATGTCAAAATATACAGGGACTTGCAGCCTGCCTTGAGGAGAGCAGTTGGTGCCCACTCAGGCCCTTCAAGACACTGTGGCTAATTATTGTTGCTGCTGTCTCTGGCAGAAGGGAGAGACTCAGCATTCTCAGTTGCTTGAATTCTTTTAAAAGGAAAGATGCCTTATCCCATCAAGGAAGGGCTGGGCAAGGCACCTGGGACAGCAAAGGGGAATGCCATGTATCATGGGCAGCTCCTCGTTTCTCCCAATTCCTGTCTTAGCACCAGACATCATGAATCATGCTGCTGCATGCATATTTTATAACTACCACCATCAATGCAAAAGAACAGCCCCATAAAGCCAAGAGGAACTTGCAGAGCATCCCCTCCTCCTCCACAGGTGGACCAAGGAGGGCTGGGCTCAACAGGAAGGTAGATAACCCAGGCTGGTGACTACCTCTGCTCTGACCTGTGGGACCAGGACTGCCTAACTGGGCTTTAAACCCATGTAATTGAGTCTCAGCATTTCTTTGATGAACAAATTAACTTTTCCCTATCTTGTGATAACAGCCAACCATGTGAAGATTTTTAAGCTCTCAGAAGCAACTAAAGTGAGCAGGACATGGGAACTGGCGAGTCAGAGACTTGAACTGACTCAAAATCACTTGCCAAAACAATGGGAGGGGGAGAATCCCTCTTTGCTCAGACTCCACACAAATGAGGGTAATATAATTTAAAATGTACTGATCTGTTGCAAGAATAGGTTTGGAGTATTAGATGCTGGGGCAGCACTTTTCCTAAAAAGCATTTAGAAGAACATTACTGCGGTGAATAGGCTCACCTGCAGAACTGAGGGCAATTCATTACTGAAACAGTTTTCCAACTGAAGTGCTAGTTCTCCAGATCAAGAGCTGATTCCTTTTTAAAATGTATTTTACTCAAACACAGGAAAAATGGGCTGATGTCCTCCAGCCTACACTGCGTTAGCTAGCCTGACCTTTACTATAATGATCCCTTCTTGCCTAAAAACCTGCGAGTGCCTACAGGAAGGCAGCACTACTGTTTGCTTTTAACAGCTGGGTAAATGGCCAGAGACACCCAAGGTGCTGCTCAGACTCAAGTCGGATCTGTACCCAAAACCTGGCATCCACCCAGTGCCCACTGCACTAATGCAAATCACTCAAGTACCAAGAGCAATATTTAATGGGAATTTGAGAGTTGGTGCCAAACCTAATACATAATTTATTTTTCTTCATTAATACTGCATTACAGGGCTAAATAGAAAGTAAACAGCTCCAAGTCAAATGTTGAAAAATGGTAGCATACAATCAACACGGCTGTGGTGCTGCAGTACCGCTGCTCTTCACAACCTGAGCTATGCAGACTCAATATGAATCTTCACTTATTAAACAGCTATTTCCAGGAAGGGAAAGCCTTGATAGAGCATCAAATTGTTATCTGCTGAATGTGGATAGGAAAGCCCCAGTGGTGAGCAGCTTGTCCCACAGGAGGGATGCTCCATGGTACCCCCTGTGTCTGCAGGTGGCCCGTCTTCAGCTGCAGGATCACAACTGAGGGCTCTGCGCTGCAGAGCTGCCTTCCTATGGAAATAAGTCTGCTCTTCTGCTAAACTGCTGTCTTTCAAAATTAAATCATTTAAAAACCATTACTAGAGGTGTTTTCATGCAATATTCATGAGACCAGTTATCTCTGTATTCACTGAAAGCAAAGCATATCACCTGCAACAGTTACATTAGCAGATTCCTTCAGCCTTAGTTTAGTTTGACCTTCAAAATACATTCCAGTGAACAATGCCAGTTAATTTACTTAAACTACTGTGCATTTTTCTTTTCTTTCTTCAAGTACATAAGAAAGCCCAGTGTCAGTAAACAGAGGCAATACCACAAAGTGATATGACTGTATGACTGTGTTCACAGTCATTTCTGACCATCAGAGTCAGAGGCTCTAACTGGTGTCAAAACCCCGTCAAAGCTGAGGGGAGCAGGGGGTAAATATGCAAACTTTCTGACTGCCCTCAGCAATATCCATCCCAAAGTCACTACTTCTCCAGGAGACCCCGACAGAGAAAAGTAAATGAAAAACGGGTACTGTGTTGTACGAAATATACCATAAATCAAGGAAGCCCTTAGTGAATCAATGCCTGGGCTTGTTCCATTTGCTCAGGGTTTGAACTGGAATGATGGGACTCCATCCTTCGCGAATGAACCTGGAATTTGATTTATTTTCTCTCCAGAGACATATAAATTCTCTTTTTAATATTTAGGCTGTCTTCACAAAGAAATAACAACTTTTTTAGGTAAAATAAAAAAATGGCCACTAGATATTATGGCAAGGCAGGAATTAGGAATACATAAACAGATTAGTTTAGAGGATAACACTGATGTGAAACCCAAATACTGCATCCGAGGCTGTCTCGTATTTCTGCCCATAGAGCAGCAGAGATGCATTGTGAAGAAGCAGGTTGCCTTGTTCGCACAGCTCACCTGCCAGCCAGGGTTTTAGTCTGGCAACTTCAAATTCATGTATTCAACCAACTCTACCTATTTCCTCATAACAGATTGATCCCTTTTCCTTTCAAAGTTATAGAGAAGTTGGGTTTAGGTGAGTTTTTTGTTGTTTGTTGGTTGGTTGGTTTTGTTTGGTTGTTTTTTTGTGGGGTTTTTGTTTGTTTTGATTTTTTTTTTTAACACATATTTTCTGAACATGACTCGCTCTGATTTATGCATATTCACATTCACTGAAAACCAGAACTACTGACTCCAGGGTGAAACACCAGTTCGAATGCTTCCAGTCTGCCTGGGCAAAGGAAAAGGAGAAAGAAATTTTCAAAGTATAAACATGAAATATCACCCGCCACTTATCTTTGATAATTAAATCCTCTAAGTCTGACTGGTGCCAGCACTGTTGCAATACGTGGTTATTTAGGGAAATGCTTGCCCTTTGGTATTGATCTTTTCCAAGACATTGCTGCAGTGTCCAATTTCCCCCATACCATGCTGGTAACAGTGCTTCCTCCCATCACATTTAGTATGCGGGGTTGCTCTGAACACCATGGGCCAAAATTAACCCTGTAATTTCTGCAGAATTATAGTGACAGCCTGTATTTTAAGGTATACTTTCTTTAAGTCCACTCGATGTCATACAGTGAGCAGGTTCATACTGGTCCATAGGGAGAGGCTCATTTTGCACAAGGCAGTATCTTACCACAACAGACAGCAGATTTGTGGGCACTTGCAGGCAATGGACAAGATCAGGGCAATTTAGAGATGGCCACGAAGGTGGTAAATAGTGGCTTACCTTACATAAAGCCGCACAAGCACAAAAGCAGATTCTATCCCCAGTTTTTCAGCCAAGTTAGAGGAGTATCTATTTCTCCATGGAACATGAATGGAGCTTAGCTGAGGCAGGGGCTGGCTGAGTAAGGGAAGCAGGAGGCGAGGAGGAGGGCAAAGCCCAGGCAACATGGGTGGGAACAACAAGGAAGCCTCACTTTCTTAGAAAAACTGGCTGTAAAGAAATTAATAAATACTCATATTAAACTTTGAACAATATTTACCTCCCCGTGTTGATGGCTTACTTGATAGACAGCAAATAATCTTCATGACATAATGGAAATAAGCTTTTGACATATCATCACATCCTCACAAAAATCATCTTATGCCCCACTGGACCTGTAAAACAGTACTTTTATCTATCACAGGCATAGGGCTACTATACAGGATCACAAACACAGAGAATTGTCCCAGTGCCCCGACCCCTGCCACCTCTATTTCCAAATTTCAGCCTTCAAGCCTCACCCTCCTGCCACACTTCCATCATCTCTCATGCTTGTGCTGCACAACTGCCACAGCTCCTTCCTGGTCAGATGCGTCCATCATCCCAGATGGCAGGGTTTGAATTTCATCCTAAATCTTAAGTGTATGCAAACTGTATATCCAGCTTATTAACAGATTAAAAGGACAGTTTTGTCTCAGATGCTTCACCATGCCGAAAGGCAGTTCTCATTAAATGCAATGATAAAATGACGAATCTTCCCACGACTTATGAGACCAGCACTGGCTTGACAGACCTCATTAAGCAGAAAAAAAAAAAAAAAAGCAAAAGCTACATTTTTTAAACTACAGCTTTACATCCAGAATTATGTGTAAATTGAAAACAAATGTATTAATTTGATCTTCTTGGGAACTGCATAGGGAAAATGGCACTTCAGTTCAACAGGCACACAAGCAGCGAGAGAAATACTGCTCTGCATTCAAGAGTTATGCAGTAAGTTATTAAGCTATTTTCTCTCATGCTAATGCTCAGCCCAGGGAAGTATGTTTCCTTTTGCATGCCTGAATCCATCAGCATTGCTTTCATACAGATGCAAGCCACAGCTGGAGAGGCAGCAAGGGCAGTGACAGCAGCGTCTCTAGCAGCTCCACAATGGGCAGGGGATAGAGACACTGCTGCTTCGGTGCAGGCTGAAACCAGCCTGTGTGCGCCTTGTGCAGCAGCACACCAGGAGAATTTTCTTTCTTTCCAGAGAATCTGGGAGTGTGCGTGGCTGTGTCTGCAGAAACACAAATTTTGCTTCTGAAGAGAGCTGATCCCTACTTTTTATTATAGCCCTAGAGCAATTTCAGAGACCTGTGGTGATTTACTGAGGAAACACTGATGTGAAATAATAACAGACATAAGGGACTGATACAGATGGGCCAGACAGCAAACCAAACCAATAGTATTAAACATGCAGCAGCCTCCTCGAAGGGAGCTCAGCTACTCAGAGAAAAGAGGGCACCAGGCAGAGGAGGCTCCATTTGTGGCAAGGCAAATCCATGATAACTACAGAAAGTGCATTTTACTTCCACAGCAAAGCCAAATCTGTGCAAAGCACACATGGCTCATTGCTTGTATGTGCTTGTAGTCCTCATTTTTATTCAAAAAGTTCCCTCTGAGGCACCAAGAGATTAGGACCCATTTCTATTTTTAGGAAAGACAATAATAATGACATTATTAATACACATATAAGATCTTAATTTACCTAAGGCATGCCTCTTCATTTCCTTGCCTTATTATAATCATGCTAGACTCATGAAGCATTATCAGGAGCCTAGCCAGTACATCATATTAGAAAATAAAATAATCACACAAAAAAACCCCATTAAACATTACTTTTAGGGATAGAAATTCAAGGGTGTAGGGAGAAGAAGGAAAAATAAAACCATAATCAAACCCTGTCCACATTACAAAACCATGACCCTATTAGTCCATACCAATGAGGCAGAACTGTAACTGCCCCACACAATAGTTCCCAGGAGGGCAAATGCAAGGTGTGCACATATGCACACATACATGAATAAAAACGTGTCAGGAGAAAGTAAGTAAATGAAGATCTATTAGCATGTTGGGTGCTGGCAGGTAAGTTAAAGCTGGTTTTGGAGAAAGTTTCTATTGTATTTATCATATAAAGGATCAAAAGAGAAAGGTCACCTCCCAGCTTCTGCTACATGTTTTCTCCATGTCACCAAGCACAGATCTCCATCACTCGCATTCACATGTTCAGCACTTTTTTCCTGAAACTAATCCTGCCAGGTACCAAAAGAGCCCCTGGGAACATGTTTCTTTATAAATATTTTAGTTGCTTCTGCATCTCTTACTCTCTAATTTATCAGATTTCACTGTATTTTCTTGCTGCTTGTGTAAGCAGGGGTAGCCTGAGGTTTGCTGGGTGCTTAGCCAGTGCACGGGGAGCCCCTCACCTTGGCCTTGGGCAACCCAAGCACTGCAAGCAAGAAATAACGGCCATACGGATGAAAATACTGATTGTACAGGAGTCATTTAAGGAGCAGATTAACTGCAAGGAAAGCTTGCAAGGTGCTGATCTTGCCGATCGAGAGAATCAATAGAAGCCTGAGGGATTTCTGACAGGTAACAACTTTTTATGTCAATGGAAGTAGCAGGAGGAAGCAGAGCAGGGAAGAGGTACCAGTATCAAGGAAAATCACACCATGAGAACATCAGTGTTCCTCACTGTGCCACACCAAGCAGGTTTCTTGTGGCACTACCTGGAACAGAGATAACCACCCTGGCGCTGCGTGGCCACTCACCACACACCAGCTCTCAGCCAGTGAAATGGAGAGGCTCTCTGTAATGATCTCTCAGCTCCCTGAAATCACCCAGGCAGGATCACAACAGAAACTCTGGCTCTGGGGCAGAAATTCTGTACAAACTGCAGCCCCAGGCTGCTGTACCTGAGGATGGGTCTGAAGGTACATGGCAACTCACACACAGCAGCAAAGTGGGGCACCTGCAGCCAGGGAGATGCTTAGGAGCCAAGGGTATTCTTCCAAAATGGGCAAAAATCAGCTAGATGACTGGCTTCAGTTACTACTCTGTCAATGATCCCAAGAGGACCTGAGATCATGGGCTCATAGTCACTGGCTGGTTGGGCTTTCCACTATTTTACTATTTCATACATTGGTCAACACCCAGCTGAGTTTCTGCTCCCCAGATCCCTGTGGTAGCTCTCCTACCATCACCCTTGCCTTGTGCCTTATCCTACTTTGGTCCAAATTTCTGTTCAAGACCAGAATGGCTGCAAAATGGGCAAATGGCTTGGAGAAGAGTAGATGTGTGTGTGCAGGCTGGGCATCTGCTTTAGCACCAGCATGCTTTGCGACAGGATACAGGCTGCAGCATACAAACCTGGAAGGCAAATTTCCATGTAGCCATGCCTGCAGGACCACAGCAGGAAGCCACAGGAGTGGCGAGTCCTATCTCTAACTCCTGAAGGCCAGGCTGGATAGGTCTTTGTGCAACCTGGTCTGGTGGAAGGTGTCCCTGCCTGTCGCAGGGTGTTGGAACTATATGATCTTTAAGGTTCCTTCCAACCCAAACTATTCCATTATTCTATGAAGCAGCACTAGTTTTTCACTCACTCAGAAGTATTTATAGAGGTGGCTGAGGTTCAAAGACAGTTAGAAGTGGCCATCAAACTGCAAAACAGCCTGGTTCCAATCTTCTTCATATGCAAAGTTTATTGGCATAATTATATACCCTTTAACTGTTTCCATATCATTCCCTGCTTACTTTGGCATTAAAGAATGTTATAATTGAAAGCACCTTAAGACTGGGATAAAGCACCTGGATTGCACAAGTCTTTTGTGGGAAACTACCATGAAACCCCAGGAAAAATAGACTACAAAATAGAAGGGGACTGAAAGACCTGAACCAGATCCACAGCCTCTGAGGAGCTAAAAGGGACACAAAGCATAATTACCATCTATGATGTTAAATGCAGGTGCATAATGATTCCAGCAAAGGCTAGTAGCACTTTCCACAATACAATAAATTGTATTCCATATTCCCTGACTCAGGACAGAATGAACACAATCAGTGAAGCAGAATTCATTAAGGTGATAAAAAAAAGTCTTGGTTCACAAGGATGATCAATAGTTATATGATTATCAAGAATATATAGCATTAGATATGCCATAACAATGGTATCTTTTAAAAGACATAGTTTGTGCACTGGGATCTATTCTATGTGAAAGGTAGCTTTTCTCACCTCTACCTAATGCAGGATTTTGGAAATGTTGGTGGGGCAATTTCTTACCCCATGGTAAGAAGGAAGAGCTCAAGTACCATGGGTTTCTCTTTTTCCTTTCAGTTTAAAATTAAGAGTAAGCACTGAAGTGCAAAAGCAGAAGGAAAGAAATATATGCCTTGTTAGCTCCTCTTGGTACATTAAGTAAGTAAGTTCAGGGCTTTCAAAATGATTTGTTAGGTTGCTTTAAATGCACAGGATATAAATCCTTCCTTTCTTTCTGCTGCTGCGTCTATGAAATACCAAAAAAAATTACTAAAGTTCAAAGGAGAATGATTTAAAATACATTTTTGTCACATTTCAAACATGTACTGGAAATGCACAGTTCACATTACAGATCCTGAGATTTTGTAATCCTAATGAATTTTCACTCCTGCATATACAGGTTTGGTTAAAAGCATGTCAGTCAGGACCTGCTAGCTCCCGCGCTGGGGAGCCAGTTGATGATAAGAAGAAAAAATGCTCCAGAAGAAGTAACAAACAACTGTCAAGGCCAGCTCTTTGCACATTAAAGAATGAAAAGGAAAAAACCAACGTCATTAACAATCTTTTTTTTTAGCTGCTCCTTGTAACAGCCTCTGTGAAGGGCTGAAGAACTGTGACAGTTCATGAAGCTTGTTTTGTTGATGTTGTTTTTAGAGCAGCCTCCAGAGACAGAACTGAGTGGAGATGCTGGTGCAGTTTTTGCATTTCCCTTTTGAACACGAGTTCATCTGAAATGGGAACTACTTCATTGTCCCTGCACACAGGCTCAGCCTCTGCATCCCACTCCTAAGGACCCTGTAGGTGAAACACTGAGAAGTGTTTCTCTCGCATTGGTAGTGTTAGGTCTTGGTTTTTTTCTGCATGGGGAACCCCAGCATCACATGGAGAGAAGCAGGGCAGTGCTGGCAGAGGGGATCTGCTATGCCCACAGACAGACCACCCACCCTCTTCATCCAAACCCACCTGTGCCCTGGGGCACAAGGCTGTGCCAGGGAAGGCTTGTTTAACGGAGTAACAGAACCATGCATTTAAAGCCAGGTGAAATAAAAAAAAAACCCCAACATTTGTGGACAAACAGTCTCAGACACTCAGTAATTTACTTTCTCACCTGGGATGCTTTCCTGCTTGCTAGCCCAGGATTTTTTCTTCTCTCCCCAGGAGCTGGTTCTAACGTGGCTGAGGATGCACTTCTAATGTTAAAGGCACTTTATTAGGCAGATCGCATGCTCTAACCGCTGATGTTCTGGAACAACACTGAGCTGTTGCGGAACAACTGGCATCATCATAAAAGCTAACAAAAAATGTATTGCTTTGCCAATATATACACTTACCTATGCAAGGCAAGCTGCACTTGATCTCTTAGGGAGAGATATTTCATATTCATATGGATTTCTTGTCCTGTGAGATTTCTTCTCAATACAGAAAAGATCCTTCAGTGGAGCTCTGTCCAGCCCTGATGGGTGGGTTACAACCCACACACTGCTTTGCAAGGCCACTATTTTGCAACCAAATACTTCCAAAGCCCCACTTCAAAGAGCAAAGCCCTGTACCAGTTCTTGCATGGGGAGATGGAGAGTTAGAGCAGCAAAGCACCTCACCAAACACAATGTGCATTTACTTGCAAAATAGTGGCAAGGGCTCAGCAAGAGGTCCCTGCTTCTCACATCCCACCCCTGAGCAGATGGGTTTAAAATATGCTTATGACAAACCCTGCTATTTGCTTGTCTGAAATCTGTCTTCTCTCACGTGGTGAAGAACTGCCAGGGTATTGCAAAAAAATCCCCAACGAACCAACCCAGATTTTGTAAGGTTAAGTATACAGTCCCTCTGAGAACAGGATTTCCCATTGAATATTACTTTCCAACACATTTTATATCCTAAGGAACTGCAATTTACTGGGATATAAATCTGATAATAGTCTTCATTAAGCAATATTGTAAGGATTAAAAAAGGTTAAAGAGTATGTTACTAAACATTCTAAGTAGCTAGCCATCATAATCTCTTCTTTATACATTTCACAAATAAAGAAAAGAGATTTCAAAATTCTCAAATAAAATTCTCTAATCTTAACAATGTGGCAATACCTTCAGCTTTCTCCCTTTTGCTAACAAAATTTAAAAGGTGACTGTAACTCTGTGAAGAGCAGCCTGTTCTTTCCTGGTCTGAAAATATCTCAACTCTAGCTTTAGCTCAGTAATAATAATGATAATAATGATAAGGGAAATAACAAGGGGGGAGAATACAAAACTAAAAGGGGACAATAAAAAACAATAAACAGCAGTGAGGCACGTACAATTGTTCACCACACAGTGACCAATACCCAGCCCAAAACAAGCAGCGATAGGTCCCTTCCAGGTAACTCCCCCCTAGTTTCTATACTGAGTATGATGTGCTGTGGTATGGAATACCCCTTTGGCTAGTTTGGGTCAGGTGTCCTGTCTGCTTCCTCCCAGCTTCTTGTGCTCCTCTCACTGGCAGAGCATGAGACTGAAAAGTCCTTGATCAGGAAACGCTACTTAGCAACAACTAAAACATTGGTGTGTTATCAGCATTGTTCTCAGACAAAAGCGAAAACACAGCACTGCACCAGGTGCTAGGAAGAAAATTAACTCTATCCCAGCCAAAACCAGGACACTTTTAAACAATATCATCCCATCAAAGAGACTTGACCTTATTTCTAGCTACCCCCGACTGCTGGTAAGCTTGAGTTCTGCTGAAGCCCCCAGGGCTGGGAGGCTGCTGAACTGTGCATGTGAGAGAAAGCAACAGGGTTTTGAATAAATCCAGTTAAATATCAATACAACACAGAAGAAACTTGCTAGCAAACTTAAATGCATATTCAGAAACTAACTAATATTGTGCTATGAAGTCCTCTCATTTGCATTTTACAGTGGATGGTCCATGCAGGAGAGCATAGACATGGGCATAGAGAGTGGAAAGGGAGTGAGATGGGGCGTATGTGTTCAAATGAGCTGAAATCCCCACGCAGGGCCGCTGCTCCCCTGCCTTTCTCCAGGCACATTGTCTAAAGGCACCAGGGATTATTATCACCAGTTTATCAGCAGAAATAGCTGAAACATATGGTGGCAACTGTGCCATAAACACTTTTCAGGTCCTCACATGTGCCAGCCCCAAATCCTTAAGACAGATCATAAAGATAGCATCTGCTCCTTAATTGTGAGAGCTCTTACCAAAATTAGGACCTTAATATGCACAGGACAGGATAAGTTACTCCATTTTGGTTTATAATTGAAGCCAGAAAAAAGTAAAAGTTATCTGAAATGCAATGTTTCCTGGGCTGGAAGCTGAATTCCACTTTTCCTGCCAGCACTTCCTGGAACTTAAACATGTAAAACTTAAATACCTGTTGTGGCAAGAGAGAAAGGGCTCAGAAACAGCAAGAAATTTCTATTGACCCAGGAGTGACTCTCTGTCACTTGTCATTGACCTGTCACAGATTTGTCTCCGGTGGTGTCCTGCTTACAGGAGTTAGCAAGGGCTCCTGGCATGTGCTGTGGCTCTCTTTGAATAAATGCATTTCAGACCAGCAGAAAAACCCACACAGGGCAGAAAACATGGAAAGCATGCTGGAAAGAGAGGCACAGCTGGCGGTTTGCTGCCCATCCGGCTGCTCTGTCACCATGGCTCTGCTTCCCACACGACTGTAACTCCCCACTGGAGGCACAGAATCATAGATTCATAGAATAGTTACGGTTGGAAAGAACCTTAAGATCATCTAGTTCCAATCCCACTGCCACGGGCATTACACTAAAACTCCCATGTTTTACTTTGTTGCAGGCAGAACACAATATTTTATTGAGATCTACTTGTACAATGAAAGGATAATGGTTGAAGGAGGAACTCTGTGTTAATGAAAGTTGACTTACAGAGCACCAATTTAATCTCTTCCAAGTATGACTCAAGCCTTGTGGCAGACTATGAGCCTGCAGACTATGAGGGTGATGCTATCAGGATGACAGCAGAGGGGAACTGTATTTTCCCTGTTCAACACCTAAGATCTTCAAGCATATGAAATATGTTATATATGCAGGACCAAGACTATCACTCATGCATTCCTAGCCCATGAAACACCTGCACCTGTGGGCACAAAGGGGCATATGGAATAGCTTCCTCCACAGAACCTGAGCTTACTTTCTCAGCCTTGTCTGTGTGCCCTTTCTCATTCCATCCTTAGGAGACCCTCAGTCATCACATGGGTAGTCAGTGTAAGTTCTGTACCAATGTACAACGTTACGTACCTTTTAACAACCTATCTTTGTGCCATCAACTTAATGCCAGTGGGCTAGGTAATTAAGTTCAATTTTAATTACACCCTGCTATTCAGGGTGGCTGCAGGGGGCCCTCTGCATTCCTTGGCACAAAAAACCCTTGCACTTTCTCAGCAACTCTCCTGATTTCCCAGTAGAAGGAAGCCCAGCTGCCAACAAGCACCTTACTGATGAACATGCACCACAGTACAAGTCACATGCAGGAGAATGTCAAGACGAGGCCCTTTAACATTTAATTCACAGGTTAACTTAAAAATAATTAACACTGTTCTTCTGTATGTACTGCAAACGGAATGACCTGGAAACAAATAAAGAAAATTATAAAGAAAGAAATAATACAGAATAATATTATATATAAAATAAAATAATAAAGAATACTAGAATAAAGAATCTTTTTGAAAAATGAAATAAAATGCAGTCTTCAAGTTGAGTTTATATTGATGTGATCTGCAATGTGTCAAATAATGGAAGCTTTGTAACTGTCGAGGTTAAACAAGCAACAGAAGTTTAATTAGCTCACAAATCTAAACTTCTTGTATCTGCTTTACTTCGCATTTGGATGCCACACCCCAGGTTTCCCTGCTGCCTGACAATTGGAGACATCACCAGTAAGAGCCCTGAAAAAAGCCTGTGGCTGATTACGTGAGTGTAGGTACTACAGGTACGGATGGAGCCGCTCTGAGGCTCGTGTTCGGTTCAATTTAAACTCGCCTGGGCAATAGTCACCTCTGGAGCCATTTTGCCTATTTCCATTTATTATCTGCAATTACCTCATTTCAGCACACACAGCATTTTCAGGGTTTAGCTCACCAAAGTACATGGCTTCCGCACTGTGGGCACAGAGGGGAGCTGGGTATCTGGGAAGCAGGGTGAGCTGATGACAAATAAAATGATTAAACTAATTATTTATGACCTGAATTTACAGTCCCCAAACTTGTGTCATCCAACAGGCTTGCAAACTGCCTGAATATGGATTTTAGGGTGGATCCTACCAACTTTACTTGGCAAAAATACTTTGCAGCTCAGGTGTGAAGTGCAAATTGGAGGGTTGGCAGCAGTGCCCTGGGGGACGTGTCCTGAACCCGTGACACATGGCAGGGCTTCATTTGGGGGGTTGGCTCCCTAAAACCCTTAAATAGATGTCAAAAAAAAAAAAAAAAGAGATAAAAACATGTACAGTTTTTAGGGAAAATCAAAAGTAGGTTTTTTCCCTCACTGCAATTTTTGCTCTATAATCAGTCCTGATTATTAACATTTCTGAGAAATGAAAAAAACAAACCTCTACGTCTGCAATCTTTATTCATAAATAGATTATTTTATGATCCATTTAAATGATTCACATACTATAATTAACATGAGCTCTACGGTTAATTGCATCTTTGCAAAATAGTTTAATAATCGGAGTAGAAACTTGACAGTCATTTCTCTAATCGCGCATATGCGATGAATGTTTTATATAAACTGCAGCTCATCAGAAACAGATACACAAACACGCATTTCTCTGAAGAAAACCTGAAGCAAGTAAAGAGGGATAAAAAGGATTTAATGTTTCTTCCTCTGTAGTTACATGAGCAAAGATGCTGCTGTGGTGGGGCAGAATCCTGTTAAATGAGACATTTACCAGCAGTACTTCTGTGAATCAGTCGATCGAAGTTCACTGCAGCAGCAGAGAAAGATGGATTATAAAACTTGTCTAAAATCATTATTATAAAAAAAATGTTTATCATCTTTAACATTATCATGTCTTTTTCAGTTACTCTAAGATAACGCAGATGAAGGGTACATAATCTTCTATCCCTTAAAACAGCTCTTACCACTTAACTTTTTGTAAGGCGAGTAACAAAAAGGCTGGATTTTGTCCAGCAGTTGAAATGAACAGTAAAATCTGAAATAATTCAATATTGTTGTACTATATTATTTGTGATAAAATTCCTTAGGAACCACCTCTACTACAGTGATGACATGAACTAATCTCTCCCTCTCAGTCTCCTGAGGGTTAACTTTCATTTATGCTCATAAATGCTTTGGTTTTAAAATATTGTCCCTCCTCCCTTCTTACCAGAATTTATCCACTTCAAGATTAGAAATAAGACTTAAAAAAAAGGAAAATTCTCCCACCACTGAAATAAGACTAAAGCTCCATTTCTGGAACAATGTATTATCTATAATATATAGCCTTTTATCAAATTACATATAAAGATATAGTTAATGCCATTAATAAAATTAATTTTATAAATAGATAACAAAAATATAAAAATATTACTAAATGATTAGATACAATACATTTCTACTAATATATTTATTATAATTTTTGTCTGGTTTATATAAATATAGTATCATAGTCTCCTTACAGCTCCAGTACAGTGCAGCCTTGTTACCTGAGGGATGAGCAGCATCACAAACCAGCCATGATGCCTGCACAACATGGCCATCCAACTTTCTCTGCCTGCTGCAGGGAGGGCTGGAGCAGGGTTTATATGCAGGAAATGACTTCTTTCCCACTGAATTATTATTTTTCCCAACACACAGATGGTTCATGCAGCATCCAGGCAGTATCCAACACAGCAGTGTAAAGACTAGAGGTTCAGGTGTGAGACGCAGACCCCCAGCATGCCTCCTTGGACTCTACGTGACACATAGCTAAGCTCACTTTTCCTGCCTGACAGTGTTTTCCAGGGGATGGCTGGAAAAAAGAGCGTTAAGCTCCAGCTGGGGAACAGCTGCAGGTAGCTGCATCGGCCCAGCCGCAGTCTGTGTGCAGCCACTTCCCCATCCCTTACTTTACCATACAAAAAATAAGTACATCTAGAAAAAGACAAATGCACAAGAAGAAAACTAAACCAGTATATTTTAATTCTACAAAAATGTATAAATATTTAAATGTACAGCAAAGAGTACCAGTATACCATTTGATAACTGTTACAACATTTAAAATGTGTAATTCTTTATCCACAATCTACTTTTATAAATTTAATTTAAATCTGTGTTCCCAGCACTTACCCAGGAGCCTTTGCAAGCGTTGTTCTCCAAACCACTGCACCTCAGTCTCATCCTGCTTTGGAAAATACCGAGCAGAATTCCAACATTCTTCAAATAAAGTTTTTAGTATCTCAGAGCACCGTGGCCTTTTTGCGAGGCACTGCTTACCGAGCTGTCCTGAATATGTGCTCACAGAGGAAAAAGAAAATGAAATGGGGGTGGCCACACATCGGAGCAATGGTTCTGGCTGGATGTGATTACGAGTCGGCATGGACACGGAAAGCCACACAAGCATTGTAATACATTGCTGGTGTTCATCCAAAACACCGCTGGACCAGATCACAGCTTGTCGTTAGTAGCAGGTTACATGTGGTGTAGCCTCACCCGCAGTGTGAGCCACAGGGATGCAGGCAGGCTATCAGCTCCCCCAGAAAAAGCACAAATGTCCCGGCTACACTGTGGCATTCACCAGCATTGCCCAACTCATTTTTATCTCCCCAAAGTGTTACAGTCTGTTTAACAGCTCTGGCCTTTGGAGGATCACCATGTCAGTCTCTGCCCAGCACCCCCTGAGATGCAGCCTATGGTGTAGGATCTGAGATCTCCAATTGCAAATTAAAAAATAAAACCAGAACACGGAGTTTTGCAACTTCTCTTTACAGCGCTATTCCTATTAGAGCACAACAAATAGATAAAATCTTCCCAGCAACCAGCGTATATGCACCGGTAGAAATACCCACCTAGGTCAATTGATCCAAATGCCCATTTCAGTTTGGGGGCTGCTCCTGGGTCTCCTCACCCCCATGGATTGCCAGGAAGTGCCAGGAGATAAAAAGGAATGCAGATTTGTACAGTGTTTATGGTTCAACTTACTCTTCAAAGCGGTCAGTTTGCTGATGCCAATCAGCATTACAGCTCACTCCCATTTCATCGTGCCTTATAACCACAAAAACTGGCAACACTTTTTCAATGAAAACAATAAATATTCAGTATTTGTAAGGTTCTTTATATTTTAAACACACTGTGCAAATCAAAGTTAATCCTCCTGACACCTTTCTGAGATATTTTATAAATGGGGAAACAAAGACCAAGCGATGTTTTTCTGTGGTCATTTGTGGGTACTGAACTTCAGATACACACCGACCAAGGCAACCAAACAAGCTATTTTAAATTATTTTAGCCCAAATCACCTGCCAAGGCAACACCTGAGTCCAGTGGCAGGAGGAAGGGCAGAAGCCCAAGCACAGTAACTTACATATATTCTCTAAACCCCACCATTTATCATCTCCAATGCCATATCAGCATTTAAGGCACCTCCACCATCACCCCCTCACTCGCTGTACCTGAGGCTTTGCGTGAAATTCCCATGCAGTGAGACTCGTGTGGTTTCTGTATCCTTATCCAGGAGGGACAGAAGTTGAATAGCTATTTCAGTGCTTTTCTCTAGGTCTGAGTACAGTTTCTAGGCAGCAGACCACCCTGCTAGCATGTTGAGGACCTACAGCAATAGTTCTGCTCTGGTCACGAGGGATGCGTGTACTTGCTCCTAAATAAGTATAATCCAACACACAGGAATTTCCCTTCTTCCCCAAGCAGGGACACAGCAGTGCAGGCACCAATCATCCCGAACACTGCAAGCTTGATATCTTGGTCAAGGGATTATAAACTTTAGAAGAATAATAACCTTTATAATAATTCTAAGGAGAAAAATATTTTCTTTATCAATTTTTGAGACTGTGCCTAAAGGCTACACATTTGCACACTGATTGCACTTTGTCATCACCCTCCAGCTATGACGCCAAGAAAACCCAGCGATCTGAACTGGCAGTAAAGGAGATTTGGAGAGTAGGAGCGTTAGGCTTGTTTAGCCTGGAGAACTGAAGACTCCAGAAGACCTTAGAGCAGCTGCCAGTACCTAAAGGGGATAACAAGAAAGATGGAGAGGGACTTTTGACATGGGCATGTAGGGATAGGGCAAGGGGGAATGGCTTTAAAATGACAGAGGGGAGATTCAGATTAGATATTAGGAAGAAGTTCTTCTCTGTGAGGGTGGTGAGGCACTGGCACAGGTTGCCCAGAGAACCTGTGGCTGCCCCATCCCTGGCAGTGTTCAAGGCCAGGTTGGATGGGCTTTGAGTAACCCGGTCTAGTGGAAGGTGTCGCATCCCTTGGCAGGGGGCTTGGAACTGTATGAGTTGTAAGGTCCTGTCCAACCCAAATCATTCTATGATTCTGTGATTCTATGACTTGTCAGCCTTTGCCCCTCAAAACTGGGGGTATTTCTGAATTACCACGAGAGCCACCACCTGCTGCCCTCTCCCAGTGCTCCTGGATGCTGCAGGACCTTCTACAATGCTTCCTTCTGCTAAACCATGCAGAAGCCAAGAGCCCAGATACATGACCTACCAGCAGAAGTGGCTGTGCACATGGCAAAGCCCTTGGAAAGGAGATAAGGGTACAACTTATTTTTGTCTGCAGGGAGATTGGGGGTTAAATTTGTTTGTGATGTTCTCCTGCTCTTTCTATGAAGGAGAATTACAGCCACCTCCTGTTTTGCTAGCTTTTAAGCCGTATCATGTACTTCTCTAGTGACCTGAAGATGAGAACTGGAACTATTTGACCCTACTTCAAGCAGGAATGCTGGACTAGATGAGCTCCCAGTCTGAGTTAACCCGTGACGCCTTAGCTCCCATGCATGCACAGCAATCACTTTTTCAATTTAACAAAGTGTATTGAGAAAATATGGATGATCTATAAATTTATAGTAGGTACATATATGACACTATTAATCCATATCAACCAGAGCATTATACAGAAAATACTGTCATTTTGAATGACCTAGTGCATAAACAGACCTTTTGAGGAGCTTTGAGTGAAATAATGGGAAACCATTTCACCACTTACCTGTGCTGAAGTTACCTCACAACTGCTGCCCTGTGATTTAGGTCTCTTGAACCGTCTAGACAACAAGAAATTACAGAGTATTGCCAAAAACCCAGCATAGCCCATCACACAGCAAATGCATTTTGGGGAGTGCGTTCTGCTGGGGGCACCAAAGGAAACATTAACAGTACATATAGGAAATGTCACCCGTACATATGGGACCCTTCCCTACACCCACATGGCCTGGCACAGCACCAGGTCCTGCGACGCCTCCGACATAACTGTGTGCCATCAGCATGTTTTTAATAACCACACTAATGAAATTATTAAGCCACAAAATTATTAAAAATATAAATAATCATCTGTCATCGCTATCGAAGCAAGAACATCTGGAGCCAGAACTGGGAATCAATCCAGTTTTATCCTCTGTGTGTAGGGGATCCACAGATGAGGCTCTTGTCTGTGCCTTAGAAAGGATGTGGGTATATACTAATGCTCAAGGGTAGCAGCTAGGGACCAAGTTCAGACCAACTCTCAGTCTCCAGCAGTCTCAGAGGTCAGGTTTTGGAACCTCCATCTGCAACCCCCTTGCAGCTCCCAGGTGTCAGCCCCAGCCACTTCTCTTTCCACTGCAGGACAGTTCCATCTGTGCTGGTCTGAGTTACCCACATGCGTCAGCCCTTCTTAACATTGTTT
The DNA here is from genome assembly GCA_009823435.2 of Nymphicus hollandicus. Lineage (NCBI taxonomy): Eukaryota > Metazoa > Chordata > Aves > Psittaciformes > Cacatuidae > Nymphicus > Nymphicus hollandicus. The sequence continues at coordinate 5,029 of WTXV02028570.1, read as the reverse complement.
GTGTCTTTTGTTGCTGCCTCATCTGATTTAATTTCAATTTCTGAGTGCAGTTTTTGCTCAGTTTTGTTGCTTTTCCAAACACCAGATCCCATTTTTTTTCCCTGCACAAACCACGAAGCTGAGAGCCTGGCAACTTTGCTGCTCAGTGTGGTTCTTCACTGAGGCCCTTTCAACACGAGAGAACAGCAAATGCCCGCCCTGTGTTGCCAAGAAAGACCAGAAAAATACATCCAGCTTGGGAGATGCCCGTCAGGATGGTTCCCAATGCCATTAAGTGTCATAAGGCATTTAATACTGGGTCACTTCTCTGTAGTGGTGTGTGACACACAGAAAACACCCTCCATCCCAACCTCTTTGATGTAGGGTTCATAGAGGTTTCTCTGGAATCATTTTTGAGCAGACTTGTGTTGGTAACAGCACATGTTTCAACATTTATAGGCTCAGATGAGCTTCTTTTGAACAGTCACGAGTTTTGAAGGGGCATGTGGAGATCTGCCGCATCAAGGAACCCTGCCCCGTGACTTTGCTCTGTCAGCTGGGATTTGGAGAGGACTTCAGCACCACTGGCCTCAGCAAGGAGGATGGAAGGAGGAGAAGGAGGAGGAAGAGAAGAAGAAGAGATCCCAGATGAGGCAGTGGGTCTGCGCTAACTTCAGGCACCCAGGGTCATGTTGCGCAGCAGCCACTGCTGGGAACGGCTGTCACCACACTCCCTCATGGTGGGAACCATCTTGTCCTCCTCTGATGGCTCATCCAGACATTGGTTGCTGTTGATATGCCTCAGGGTGAGCTTCTGCAACAGAAAAGAGTTAGTGCTGCAGCAAGATAATTACTGCTGAAAACCAGTAATTGCAGTTTTGGTCTTATTTCAGTCTTATTCTAGCCACTGTGCAAGCCACAACACCAGTACTCACCCCTGGCCATCACTTGTACAGCCCTACAAAACCCCTGCCATGCTATGGGGTGCCCAGCTCACCTTCTCATGCATGGCCAGGCAACCCAGAGAGCGAGCACCTCTGTTGAACCCAGCAACAAATAAACGCAACAGAAAAGCACAAAATAAGTGCAAGGAAGTATTATTTCAAAGCAACAGTATTCTGGAGTAAGGATTTTAGCCTCCAACAACCTGAACACCTATGCATTTCAGACCAGTGCACCATTAGTTCAGAAATAATTGCTAATGGCAATACACTTGCTGAGTATTATATGAACAATGGCAATATGCAGGTGAAAACACTTCTGTTTCTGATACATTTTTTTCTTCTTTGTGACATCCTACCACATGACACTGTATTTCTGAAGGATGGGAGAGTCAGAAGGGGATGACAGAAAATAGGACTTATTTTGAAGAAATAAATCATCTTCCATTCAAAAGCATTGGGAGAACACGTCCATGAAGACATCCAGGACAGTTAAACATGAAGTTGTGTACTTGGATAAAACAAGACACGTACATGTGTAGCTGCGCAGCAGGTGTTCTGTCACTCCTCTGTGGTTGACCTGGGGGTTTTACACACAAAATCACAGCAATTAAGCACACACCTTAAGCGCCTCTGCTAAGAAGTGTTGCATTTACCAATTTACTATTACCTAAAAGGTCTTTTGGTTCCTGAAAAAAAACCAAACCAGTTAAATCTGCATAATACACAAACCTGCTCATGCAGCTGGATACACTTGAAGTCCGCAGTGGCGTATCTGTGACAGAGCTGTGTAGCCCATACACACGCAGGAGCCAGGGCAGCACAATGGTGCAGGGCAGTTGTGGTCTCTCTCTGGCTCAGGATGGAGCTGAACCAATGCCTCAGGGCTGGGGACCACCTCACCACGTGCCCACGTGCCAGCCCAGCATTCTGCCTTCCCCAGCAAGAGCGCAGAGCCTGGCTCCCAGAGGGGTTTGCTACAGCCAAGCCCTGCACAATGCAATAGCCATGCACTGCACTTGCAGTCATCCATGGACTTGCAAGCTCAATGTCAACTTAATATTTTGGCAGTAAACATCTGTGTTTGCTGCTGCACCTGACTCGAAACATCATGATTTTGGCCTTTGTTTAGTTTTAGGGCAGGACAGGTCCTGCACCAGCTCCACTGCCCCATGGGATTATATGGACTCTCTTCACAGAATCACAGACTGGTTTGGGTTGGAAGGACCTTAAAGACCAAGGACACCTTCCACTAGACCAGGTTGCTCAAAGCCCCATCCAACCTGGCCTTGAACACTGTCAGGGATGGGGCAGCCACAGCTTCTCTGGGCAACCTGTGCCAGTGCCTCAACACCCTCACAGGGAAGAACTTTTTCTTAATATCTGATCTAAATCTCCCCGCTGTCAGTTTAAAGCCGTTCCCCCTTGTCCCATTCATCCAGGTCCTTGTAAAAAAACCCTCTCCAGCTTTCTTGTTGGCCCCTTTAGGCACTGGAGGCTGCTCTAAGTTCTCCCTAGACACTTCTCTTCTTCAGGCTGAACCAGCCCAGCTCTCTCAGCCTGTCTCCATCGAAGAGGTGCTCCAGCCCTCGGAGCACCTTTTTAGCCTCCTCTGGACTCGCTCCAACAGGTCTCCTGAGTCAAGCAACCTACACAGGTAGCTTAATGCTCCAGGTAAAGTGGTCAAACAAGATCTGAGCTGTTGCACAGCAGCTCCACAGGGATTATAAACCTGCCACAACCAGAACAATCAAGGGAACAGGCGATTTCATGACTGAAATCGTGTTTGCAGAGCCTCCACCGGAGCAGAAACCAATTTTATGTCAAACACCATGTAAAGGAATAACCAGGGGAACAAGGGTGGGCAGTAAAAGCCTGCAGCCTCCTGGAAGAGGGAGAAAGGATGAATCAAACCCACAACAGCAGACCCCGACCTGAAGTCAGGGTCAGCAGCAGTACTGCAGCAGCATTGTGTTATATGTTATTTATATATAATATAAACAATGTTACTGTACCTGAAGTTATGGAAATAAGGAGTTATTTTAACAACTGGTGTCTCTGATGTACACAGTATTAATTTGTGTATCTTTGTATGAAAAATAAGACTACTGTCTGTTTTTTCAGTTAAACCACTAGGAAATGCTAACACTGCCAATGTTGTCTTATTATCCAAACATATACCTGTGTTATGGCACTGTATAATTTTAGTTCATACTGGATTGCTATGTCCAAATTTGTATTATAAATATTCTTTCAATAGCTTGTCCCTAGAGATTTGCCTCAATTTAAAACAAACTATTACACAATTCTCAAAGAAAGCCTACAGATATTATAACAAATCACCGAGGGGCCATTTGATATGCATTCAGTGATGAATATAAGGCATTTTTTCCTCTAATTACAAGAGGAAAGAATTAGTAGTGCTAACAGAAGTAGCTTGTTTACTAAATAGCACTGCTCAAAGCATCACTGATTCTTCACTTATATTGTTTTAAGTGCAATTAAACTGCTATCATTTTCTACTATAACCAGAAATGCAAACAAGCCTAAAAATGCTGCTGTTGCCTCAATCAGCTGTTCCCTTTTATTCAGTGAATAATTTCATGCTATATTACCATATCATTGGGATTTTCAACCCATCTCATAATTTTTTTCTTTCTGTGTTCTATCATTATTTATGCTATTACAAAAAAGGTCTCGTTTGCTTGGAAAACAATTAATTACTAGGCAGTGTGATACTCATACAAGCCAGCCTAAAATGTTTATTTTACCCAGACGTGAGAACATACACATGGGTACAGAGCTGCCTGTACAGCTGTGCAGATGCTCTGTGGTTTCCTGCTTACCAAATGCATGCAGATAATAGCTCTGATGAGTGAGGACTGCACGCGTTATGGCAAACAATGGAGCTGAAACTCCGCATCACCTGCTGAGATCCTGCTGGCTACAGTTGTTAGGGGTCTGCCACTAACAAAAGAGGCTTCCACCTGATTTCAGCAGTATGCACTCAGACAGGAAGGTGACATTGTTTGACTGCGGAGGAGGTGACAAATGAGAGGAAGCCCAGCCTGTACCCCTGCACATGTGCTGCCCCATCACCATCCTCTGTATTACCCAGCTGTCTAGAAACTAGACAACTACCAACTGTCTAGGAAAGAACAGTAGTTGGCACAATATTTTGATTCCTTTGGTGACTAATATTTTAAAATTATCTGTTGATCTTTTAAAATTATCTGTGACTAATATCTCTAGGACTGAATTACTTAAAATTGGGAATTTTCAAGATGAAGGTTTCTGAAAAATATTATGCAATTGGCATAATTTCTATGTCTTAGAATAGGAACCAAACCTTCATCTGTCGCCAACAGTAACAAGCACATTGACGTCAATAGATCAAGGTAGTTGAATTAATCTAAACTTCGTTAAAATGAATAATAACTAATAGCTAACATTAACCATACATACTGTTATATATCTATATAAGCATCTGGGTAAACAAGAAAGAAATTCAGCTGAGTTTAATAGGCAGAGAATGGAGAAGCAATTTTCTGGGAATAGCTTAAATCATCACATGTTATATTTGCTTTTTAATACCAACCTCCAACCGTTTCTTAAAGGAAATAGTCAGTGGGGCTGTAAAAAATTTTTCTAAAGACTTCCAGCCTTGTGTAGTTTCTTAGAATCCACATTTGTAAGGGGCTGCCATCACAAGCCTCCACCGTGGGACCACGGGTGCCATCCTCTATCCTGCTTACTGTCAGGCATGACTGGGTGATTATATGAAGAAATGTATGGGTCTGCATAACAGGAAAATGGCAAAAGTAAACAAAACCAGCAAAGACAATGACAATCAAAGGAAAAAGTAACAGACTGTTTGATTAGACACCCACAGCGGTGAACCAGATAAAGCTAAGAGCACTCCGATGGGAACTACTAACGGGTAATTGCACCTGTGAGTACACCAGTGCCAAATCATAAGGAAATTGTGCTAGCTTACACAGCCATAACACACACATAAATGCTCACATTATATATATATAATATATAATATATAATTAATATATAATATATATAATATATATAATGTATATATAACTAAGCTTTAGTTT
>WTXV02028563.1:0-22896 GCA_009823435.2 Nymphicus hollandicus | reverse complement strand
AAAGTACTTCTGCCCATTGAGCAAGAGGGAACTTAGATACTAGGCAGGCAGAATTATCATTGTGACTATAAGCTTAATCACTGTAGCTACCAGAATCCTGGATTAGGCATTTCCAGGCTGCATCATTTTGGCCCAGACAGAGTGTTTTTCTTACTTAACAGAACTGGAGGCATTCTTGCCTGTGGTCCTGCATTATCATCCACCTCAGCTCCCCTTCCAGGGCTCAGACAGCAGCCATGAGCCTCTTCAATTGTTGAAGAGGTGGACCTTTGCTTTCTTATGTGTTGTCTTTGCCTTGGACTGTGTCTACTTCTGGGCAGTGCCTGTCTGAAAATCCACTTCCTTCTTTATTATCCCTCATTCCAATAGATGTCAGCAAAGGCGAATGCAAAGCACTTTCTCCGCACCATCAGAAATAACCTGTTTCAAGAGCGCTGCAGGAGAAAGGAGTCTCAGAGAAGGAGGGCTCTGGAGGCAGTGGAGGAGATGTACTTCCATACCCACAAAAAGACTTTGTGAGTTTCTGTTTCCAGTGAGTTTATGATATTTATGATATCTGAATAGTATGTCAGGGTGTGGATATTGATTGATGATGTCCTTTGAGTAAGTGATTTTGTTATGCAGACACCATGTCATGATTTTTCCATCAAAAAGGGAGAGCATAAATGGGAAGTTGCTGCACATTGTTTTGTAGCTTAACCATGATTACCATGCTGACAACGTAATGACCAGTTGTCTTATAAAATATAACATGCTTGTGTCTTACTTCCCTCATTCCTTATGTCATCTCTCTCTCCGTGCCATTTTTTATGCTCAGTCTAGGGTCAAGCATTGCAAATATTTAGTACCAGTTTTAAGCAGCTTCTCTGTGACAAATTCATTGGAAAATAATTGTGAATGCTTTCCACATGAGACCTGCAGTGGGTTCACTGACAGTCATTCTACCCAAGTCCCACTGAATTGCAAATCCCACAAAAAAAATTGTGGGATTGCTCAAAATAGTGAGTAGCTGATCTCACCATTCCAATTCTTTCAGATCACTTCTATGTGCTTTTAGTTAACATTTAAATTAATTACTGTATTTCCGTTGGTCACAGTGGTTAATAGTGAGCATTGGAGGTCATGTTGTGACTTTCCCCTGCAGTTTTTCCTTCCTTGCCCTGAGATTTTTGTTGATATTTAGGTGTAGAAACTGAAGGGATTGATTATACGAGGTAAGCACTATGAACATACAAAGGATGAGATTCCTTCCTAGTTGTGTAAAGACCCAGCAACGCTCTGGCATCTCGCATGTGTTCTCCAAATGAGGCTTTAGTGAGACTGAAATAGGGAAAAAAGGATCACTCCTCTCTAAAGTAATTAATTTAATTTTTGTGTGAAGGAGGAGAAAAATCTGTTTATAAAACTTGATTGTGCTACACTGCTAAGTAAGCACATTGCTATAAGACACCAATTTTTTATGTACAGTAAAGACCAATGGATGATAGTTACAGTGATGCTTGTGGAGAAAATTATTTCAGTGTTTGTTTCTTAGACTATGGTAAAATGCAAAACATATTTCACTGCTAACAATTCCCAACTAGTATTCAGTGACAAAAAATATTTCTTCATTTTGAATGTCATTTAATCCTTCTGGGAACAATCAAGATTTCTCTGTAATTCTGTGGGCGTTTGCTTGCCTAATGCTTTGGTAGCAATGAGAGAAAGAAGAATTTGTTTGGGGTTGCTGTTACAGGTGTTAGTGGGGCTGATAGGTATCTGGACTTTTCCTAGCATAGAAGGCCTGAACAGCAGGGTATCTGGTCCTTTGCTATCTTTTTGTAAATGAATTTCCCAACATATTTAGATCTCTGCTAGAGGAAGCAAAAAAGAGAAGCAGCAAATTGCACTGATACTAACTGGGTGAAAAGAAGAACCTGTTGCTGAGATTCTGTTGAAAAAGTAGAATTTGTTTTCATTCTTTCAGCTGAAATATGCCATCAGACAGCTAAACTATACTTCTTGCTTATTCAGTAGCACAGCTGTCTGTCTATTTACAGTGCATTAGTTTTATTTTGATCTTTCTGGGTACCAAAACCATATAATGCTTGATCCTCTCTCTACTCTTTATTTCTTTGTTGGTATACAGTCCCCCTGAAGAACTCAGTGCACCACCACTACCTGGCCCTGAAAACCTGTCTTTCCCAGTGGACAGACCTGTCCTAGAGTCACCCAAGTTCATATCTGAAAACAGAACTGTAGTGCAGAAGAGTGAGAATAACAGCAAGACACCAGAGCGAGGCAAGACAGAAACTCAGGTGAGCAAAACATGAACCTTAAATAGTGCTAAAGCTGTGAGGAAGACCTACCAAGTAAACTATCTATTTGCCTTCTAATTACCAGTGAAAAAGAAATGTAATGTGCATCTTCACCCTTCTGTTAATTTTTCATTTATGGAAAAAAATGTGGAGTCTAAAAACTTAGTGAAGCTTCCATTTGATACCCTCCCCAGATTAGTGACTAACTCTTTGACTTTGGTGACCTTGAGAAATATTTGTAAGAATATTTGCTCTGTTAGTTTTTATTTTTTCCCAAGTGGTCTTAGTCAAAGACAACATTAAAGACAATCTAAGACTGAGGCCTCTCTCTATTCTGACAGAAAAAAATGCCATCCTGTCTTCCAACTGCAGGCAAATGTCAAGGAAGGACATCTTAATTCTTATTAGACTCAGGCCATTTTTGTCACCATGGCAATAGCCAGAGGACAGAATGGGCCCTTCTTCAAGATAAACCCAGAGTAGTGTCCACTCCAACTAAAATAACTGATGCATAAAAGCTCTCCATTAATCCATTTCCAGGTTCCCTGCATAGAAAGAATGCTAGAGGAGAGGGTAGGACAGTGTAGGTAAAAATAAGTGCAGAGCAGTGTTTTGTTTCTATATTTATTTGAGAGGTTGGTAGCTCTGCACATACTCAGAATATAGGGAACACTGGGTTGTGTTCAAACCATTTTGTGTTATCCGCTTGTCTTGTTCTTCCCAGAAGCCAGGGGTGCAGTAGCTGAGAACTAGCCTGTGCATGTCAGGTCATTCAGGCTACCACTCCTGTGATGCCCTTTGCAAGACCTCTCTTTTAGGACTCTGCTTCCCAGCTTGAGCTATAGTAGCAGCCAGTACATACCTGCAGGAGAAGCAGTAGGCAGACATTGCTTAAGCATATAGTTTTGATGGCTGGCATTTGTTGGTTTAGAAGACATTAAGATAGGACTTGCATCCCTGTACTGGGACTCTGTCACGTGCATTGCTCTCTTGTTCATTTTCTCTCTGGGCTGAGAATTCTTTTAGAGCAGTTTTATAATGATTTCCAACATCTTGTAGTGCAGATTATTTCAATGTTGCTTAAAAAAGATGCAGACCATAAGTCAAATTATAGCTTTTAATAGAATCCATAAGTTTGGAGGTGCTGGGGCCCCAGCTCTTAAAATTTTCTGGTAGCCTTGATTCCAGCCCAGCTTATACTGTGCCTCTAAAGCAGCTTACCTTTAATGCACTGTTTGTCTCCCTGACTTCTGGGCTACTGTCCCCTGCATGGTCCAGAGACTGCTACTTCCATCCAAAGACCAGGACTTTCTCTCTTCTACATCCAGTCTCTCCCTCCATCTCCTTGTCCCAAAGCAGCTGTGGGGCTTCACAGAATTACAGAATGGTTTGGGTTGGAAGGGACCTTAAAGATCATCTCATTCCTGCCATGGGCAGGGACACTTTACACTAGTCCAGGCTGCTCAAAGCCCCATCCAGCCTGGCCGCAAACACTGCCAGGGATGGGGCAGCTGAAACTACTGTGTCCAACCGGTTCAAGTGTCTCACTACCCAAATCAGTATATTCCATTTAGCAGAAATACCAGGGAATTTCTCATATACTCAGAATTCACCACATGACAATAAATTTGCTTTATAGAGTAAATTTTGCAGTCAGTTCTAATAGCCATTAGAGATACTTTAATGCATCAGATGACTGCAATCACTTAAATAAAAAAAGTTAGCTAATAAATCTGCAAGACACACCAAATTCCAAATTTGGCATGCCCTCTTCTAGCAAAATTTGCATAGAAAATGAAATGTTATTGCTGATAAAGTTACGAACAGATACTTTTCTTTTACAGGCAATATCCTCTTTTGAAGCAGATATGTTAAAAATGCATGAATCCATTAGAAGTATTCATAATGAGAACAGGTAGGTAAATGCAGTAGTATGATGACTGAATCTACTCTATTTCCTACAGTATATTCAGTTCCTTCTGTTCCTGTTTTATTTCATTCTCATGAGTCAATGTACAATTATTGCTCCAAATTCCCACAAGGGCACCCCAAGACTAGATCAAAACAATTGCATTTTCATTGTAAGTCTGTGTCTTTACACCACTCTATTCTCACATGAGAAGACGAAGAGATATGACAAAGATCTTCAGCTTTCATTTAGATTAGCAGTAGTTGAGAGGATATCTGGGAAGCCTGCTCCTGAAACACTGCATCACCCTCTGACCCAGAGCTTATCATATAACTGGGTGAATGAATCATATTACTCATGGGAAGCTCTTTGTTCTTTTTTCTGGACCAACTTCTGGCATTTATGTGCCTGTTCACAGAACTGGGCTCTGAGTTAGTTGAAGGTAGTCACCATATTACAGTAAAGACCCATTAAATGCTGTTCTAATGGACCACTGTAATGCTAATTTTAATTTTAAAAGGTTTGACTTGCATAATTCTAGTGAAATTGATGTGGCTGTTGTCTGTGGCCAGCACATACCCAAAAGGAAGTGAATCAGGTGAACTTCTGGATGTAACTAAGCAAGGGAGATAACTTTTTCAGCTGTGTGTTGTGAAGTAGTTGGTTTAGTACTACAGTGTCAACAAGCTTTTCTGTCAGTCTCCACCTCAGCTGTGGGGAAAACAAAACTGTATTTCTACCCGGGCTTCTTAGAGAAATCCCAGCTCTAGAACAGAGATTTTGGTGGTACTTTTGTCAGACTGTGCTCCAAAAGGTAATTTCTATATCTCCTGTGGTATGTGTGGGAGGGTGGCACTTCTCACTGCAAACATCACTGGATCTTTTCAAGGACAAGTGGCCTGTGCAGGAGCTATTTGTATCATCAAACAAGCTGCACAGAAGGAACTCAGTCAGAGGGATAGAGGCTGCTTTTACTCCTTTGCTGCCCAGGTGGAAATGATGGGAAATCTTCCAGGTTGGGGAGTTGCCATAAGCGGTTTGCTTTGAGACAGAGGGACTGCTATAATGTCTCTCCTGTTGCAAACACCTTTATGGGAAAAGTAAAACCCCAAGATGCAAGGCCCAGTCCTGGCCATAGTTCCACTCAGTTCGCATCTTTTCTCATCTAAAACACTCCTGTTGTTGCTAATTTCATGGCTACAGCCCAGTTCCTATAGTACTGGCCTCTAACCCCAAGGCTGACAAAGTTTCCTGAACTGACAAATAGGAGAAAGCTTGTGCTACATTGTTTGCTCTTTTCCATGACTGTATATGTTTGTGTGTGTGTGATCTAGCAAAATTCCCACCCTCCTGTGTCCCTTGGCAGGTACATGAAGAAGCAGTTCAACAAGTGGAAGGGCAAAATGCAATTTCTTCACAACTGTCAGGAAGACAAAAGCTGCAAAATAGAGGCAAAGCTCCAAAGCCTGAGAGCAACCCATGAAAACCTACAAATGAAGTTGCAGCAAATGAAGCAAGAAGTAAAGGTATAGTGATAAATAGAGGAAAATATTCATAGCTATGGGCAATTACTGAACACTAACTACTCCTTCTCCTACAGACCAGCACTCTTGATACTATTTTGTGCACCTTCCACTTGTCTGCTCAGTCATCTTAGGTTCTTGTCTTCAGAAGAAGCAATTAAGCTCTTTGTAGCAGGGATTTACTTGTCATTCTGTATATATTTAGCATCAAGAACAGATACCCATGTCTGGGATATTTAGATACTATGGCAATTAAAATAATGAGAGGATATTCCAATATAGTAAGAAGATGAGGGAGAAAATGGTTTGCAACAGAAGTGTTAGACACTTCATTGCAGTCTTTTTTTTAGAGAAGAGTTCTGTGTTGGCACTGAATGAATAAAATACTCTTTTTACTCAAACAGAAAATATTTTATTTTTTTAAATTGTATTGACTCTTGTTTATTTAAAATCTCTCTGAGGTTCTAAAAAGGTCCTTATTTCACGGAGAATGCATACATGTTTGCCACCTGCATCATGTTTGTAGCATTTTCTTCAATGTTATTTTTCATGTGTTTTTCAAGGATGGCCAAATATAGAGAAAAGCCAGACACAGCAATGTACACTTGGCCAGCTTTATAGCACTTGTACATGGAGTCCAGTGTGACCTGGCATATCATACCATCCCATGTGCATGCTGTGACACTGCCCTGTCCACAGCTTGCAGGACTGGCTCAACACATGCAGTTGAGTGTGCAGTGCATGCACAGTCAGCTCAGTGATCCCAGTTACACCAGACTCGGTGTTCATGCAGTGGATGGTATTTGCCATCATAGTTCTGTCTAGAAAATTCAAGTACAATGGTGGCACTGACAACCAACCTAGTTTTGGAATTCCAGATGTTAACAGGTGTGAGGTGTTTGATATATGTTAAATATACACATATATTTTTTACTTAGTTCAATTCTTTTAGAACAGTTTTTCTGCAATTTTACTCTTGAAATGTTATTATTCTCACTTTTCAATGGCATTAAAGCATATAATGTCTTCAGATTGGAATTGTGGAAAAAAATGGCCACATAGATTTGTCCAATCAAATTTTATTTTATTTTATTGCAGGATAATATTTTATTTATGAAAATAATTGGTTTAGTTCACCAGACCCAAAATTATTTTCCTACCTATTTTAGTACTGTCAGCAAATCAAAATATCAATGATTTTCACAATGTAGGTTCTATGTATTGTCTGTTGTAGACAATGTTCCAGTCATCAGAGCATCCTTTTGTACAGTATCAATATATGATGCCAAGAAGTCCTCACTTCCTGCTGGAAAGGAGAGTGCAGGGTGGATTGAATACTGACCAAATAAGGCCTACTCCCAGAACATGTGTAGACTGGAAATCTTTGAATCCCTCTAACTCTGCAAATAGAATGCAGCTTTTACAGACCCCTGAAGTTCCCAGTGCAGTGAACTTCATCTTCTCAGAAGACCCACTGGAGTCAGTATCCCTGCAGAGCAACAGACCTCGGGATAAAAAAGCAAAAGAGAATCAAACATATATGCCTGAATTGACAAAAAACTCCCTCAAGGGCATCATGAGGAATACAGTTCTTACTCCCATTGCAGTGCAGATACCACCTGATGAGAAAGAAGTCAGTGAGGAAGTGGAACTGCTGCAGCTAGTGATGAAACTAAAGGATGCAGTGTCTCTCCAAGCCCAACCAGGTATAAGTTCTCCCAGGTATCTTGACACTGTCTTCACACCTTCATCCAGTTTGTAATATAGTTCATAATCATTTAACCCTCTGAGGAGACCCAGATTCTTGCATTTGCCATTGTAGAAATATGCCAGCTCTATAGTGTAAGGTAGAACATATTCCTGTAACATGAAATATAGCTCCTAATGTTGGACTAATTTGAAACAGGATGAGTCAAAGCGCATGAGAGGAAATCAGTCTTAGCAGTCAGTTAAGGAGCAAACTTACACAGTTGAGGGCACTGGAAGTCTTCTCTGTTGCCCCTTCTGTGACACTGTAACTATGAATCTAGTCCCAGGCAGACTTCCAGCAGTACAAAATCCCTTTGTAGGATCAATGGTCTTGCATAGTAGAGCTTTGTTCAACAGTCAAGATGTCTCACTTTAGATAATGAGGATGTAAAAAAAAGAATGACAGCAAAAGCTGCTGTTTCTACAAAATTAGAATTTTACAAAGAGTTTTTTAGGGCTCTGACAGCACCTAAATGGTCTGAAAGTCTTAAAATCTGTTCTACTTTTCAGCTCAACAGTCTGCTTTGCAGCAGGAATTTTTCTCTACAGCTGAACGTGTTAGCAGATCCTTCTCTGACCTCATCAACCAAGTGACTTCACCAGCTTGTAAATGATGGAAACTAACATTTGCCCTTACAGCTTCGCTGAACTATTGAAGGTAACTGATGCCATATCAGACTCTTAAAAGTGTCTCAGATGTTTCACTGTAATAACCCAGCATAACAGACTTCTGCATTTACTGACTTCACCAGGAACCATAAATAGTGTTAGAGAATGACATTCCTAACACTATTGGTGGCTTCTGTTGGTGGCTTCCAGCTCCTGTGCAGATGTTAGCCCAGATTATAAAAAACAGCTTGTCTTCATTAACGTTAGACTGGCTTTAACAACTGTCCTGCCCTGTCCTCTCTTCTTAGTACTGTATAATCCATAATGGCTTGTCTTTCAGGAGCATTTTTTTAAATATGTATGAGTTTGCTTCAGTTAACTGGTTTCAGTGATGTATTTGCTATCACATCATTGTTTCTTAGACTAAAGGAAGGAATGAGTTCTTAATTGTCAGACTTCCCAATACTTGATATTTACATAATCATATTTTTCCAAACTACTGAATTAAATGAAAACATGCTTTGAACACTTAAAGGAATTTGATTGGTTTAGAAGAGCCTTTCCATTACTGATTAACTTACATATCTGGGACAACATTGGTATAGAATGCTTAATTTTCCACACAGATTTTCCTGGTCTTGTATTATTCAGAATTAATTATAATCACCAAGATAAAGGGACAGACTGACTCATTAAAATGGCTAGAAATCTTATTTTCTGTTGGTAGCACCTCAGCCAGCTTCTTAAAAGACTTTACACTGTGGTAGTGATAGTAATGAACAGTCCTGGTCCTTTCTGCTAGTTTTGTTCGCAGGAGGCCTTAATTACATGTACTGCAAACATTCAAGAATTAAAGCAACAAATCCTGGTATGCATCTGGAAGCTGACAAGTAGCTTGTCTCTAGCAAAGGAAGTGTGAAACTGCTGAAAAATAAAGAAAGTAATTGAGGGGGAGGACCCCACAGAACGTATAGGGATGAGGTCACTAGAAAGTGGATACTTGTATTATCACAAACAGAATATAGTGTGAGATAGAGGCTTAGCAGCTTTCACAATATACCAGTGCCAAGAGATACAAACAACATAGAACTGTTGATAATGGGAAAATATCCATCAGTTTCTGTTGAGACTTTAAGTTTCCTTCAAGCGTGAGTGCATGTGAATCAGAATCATTTGGAAACAGTGATAGCCAACAAATACTGGTTTGGTCCAATGCAACACAGAATAGGTCTGGAGCACAAATTCTTAAAAATAGATGTTCCTGAACCACCACAAACTCTTACTTCATGGCAGCACATAAAGACTCAAGGAAGTGTTCTTCCATGCTAATAGGCAGCTGTTTAGCTACCAGGTCCTAATAAGATGAAAGGGACAAAATCCCAAGGCCTTTATTTTGTTGCTACTCAGTTCAGCTGGCAACAGAGCAACTTCAGACATGTTCATTCCATTGTTCTTCTGACACACTCAGACTGAGAAACAATAAGCCAGGAACCATACCTGCAAAAGCAGTCCCAGCTCACCCCAAGATCTGCTAATGAAGTTTAAAGGGAAGAGTGGTAGGAAGTGATATCCTGTCTTTAGACACAGAGGCATTTTGAATTATTCCTGTACGGCAAATCTGCTTGCATCTCACACTCATAGCACTTTTTTTTTTTTTCTTAACACAGCCACCCTAGAAGGTCTCAATTTATAGTGAGTAAATCAGTAGCAAACATCAGCATCTTCTGATTGTGTTTTAATGCCAAATTGTTGAGACCTGGATAAAAGCAAGCAAGAACTAAATTATAAAATAGAATTATGCTCTGAGACTTTCAGAGAGAAGAAATTCCCTGAGGCAGGCATTCCTTTAGGAACTTTATCACTTACAGGTTTACATGTCATTAGTTGCATCCCTTTTTTATTTCAGCACAATTAATAACACAGATTGGCTCCTTTGTGTCAGCGATTTTCAAATGTTCAATGGAGAACCTGTGTGTGACCTGTGCTAAAGATTCATCTGTTTTCTCAGTCTTTCCTCTATGTACTAATCCTTTCCTGCTCATTTCCCCAAAGGATGCTACAGCCTGTTAATTAAGAAGCCTGCTGAAGTAGAGAAGTGTTGCAAATTTGTTTAAACTAAACATCAGTTTGGCCCATAGTGGTATTTCACCATTTCTGTTGCTATCTGAAGGGAAGAGGAAAGCTGCCAGCAGCCCTTTCCTAGGGGATCCTGTTGTTACAGGAAGGATGTATCTAAACTGGAAGCACTAGCCTCTTACACAGGGCCCTGTGGAAGAGCATCTAAGATAAACAGTACCTGTTCAGAAAATCTGTCTGGTTTTAATTTTTCTAGAGCTTGAGAGCACATGGGACACGTAACATCTGGTCTACTACAATACCAGTCCTGTTTGGCTGAGGCATCCAGCCCTTAAGTTCCTTGTCAGTTGATGGTCTTAATAGCTATAGGGACTGTGGATGAAGACTGTGTCTCTTATGGTAATACAAAGTTGTGCACAATGGGGCTTTTAGATATATTTATATAATTTAGATAATTAACAGTAGTATAGGAGTGAGGAGATCTGCTGTAACACTGCTCTTGCCTCTCTCTCACATGGTAGCAGAGCACTCTTGTAGGTGATGGCTGCAGGGAGAAGCAGCTGGGGGGATGTTGTGGAGTGTACTAAACTGTGTGTTCCTGTGTTCATCCTACTTTAGTGTTCCCTCCTCTCTTGAACATTTAAATGGTTCGTTACATGGTTAACTTTAAGTACAAATTCTGTGCCACTGAAGATTATAACCCTCTTACAGTTTTTTGCTGCTTCCGTAAGATCAGGATTTCATCCAATGGAACTGTTTCAGCTTTATTTTATTCAGGCCCAGTAACTGTTTTAAGATTTCATTTACACATTTTGCTGCTTGAACCTATTTCTGCAAGTTGACGAACACCCAGCAAATCACTTTTTCTTTGGGCATTTGGAAAAAAAAAACCCAAAACAAGAAAACCAAATAAACCCCAACCCAAACAAACCAAATATTGCCACGTGCTCAAGGAAAGCAACTCTGAATTAACAACTGAATGTAGTTGCCCTGGACAGCTTAATTTTGTAGTTGTATTCAGCCAGCCAGGCTATGGAAATATTTCATTTCATCAAAGCATCAAATGTTACCTGCCCAAAGCTTTTTTAATATAAAAATATGTACTACTTTTCTTTAGTAGGATGATGTCTTTCAGCAGCGGTTGCTTTGTACAAGCGTACAGCTATGCATACAATAAAACATCACCATCTTGACTCTAATCCTGTCTTGGAGCCAGTGGAGGTTTTTGGCAACTTCCTGCTCTGCTTGTCTATATTTTACTGAAGGATCGGTTATTTCCTGTTTTGGCACCCAAAGGACAATAGTTTGGATAGGTCACATGCATTACAAAAAGCCTGATAAACACACAGATTAAAGTAGGCAACTGCTTATAAATCATGCAGTTTATTAAGGAGTCTGAATTCATAAGCAATTAAAAAACCCTGCAAGTCCAAGTTAATCAGAGATACAGTGCTCATAGTTATAGGCCTTCTTCCAGCATGTAAATTGACATCAGTGAGGGTTAAAATGCAAAAAACAAATAAAGATAAATAGCTTAAAAATATACAAAATCAAGATTTTGGACTAAATGTGTCATTTCCTCTTTTTCCCGAGCTCTCCAGTGATTCTTCCAAGTAATGTAGATATGCTCTTATGCATGTGGATACTTATTAACTCTTCAAACAAGTCTTTCTTCTTCAGAACTGGCGACCTCTGAATATGAGGAAATATCCCTGAAAAATTACATGAAAATGCATATAAGTAATCAGTTTCCAAACAGCAAAGAGCAGCTCAATACTCAGTTTCCTACATCCATGTTTCCTCTGTCTTCAGCTGCTGGTCCCCATTTTATCAGCATTGCCCCCAAACCTCTTGTTTTGGTGATAGCCATGTCCCTCCATTTGCAAGTTGCCTTTTAGTGACAAGCTACTTTGATCTTTTACCCCAGCACAGACCTTTTCATTCAGTGTTCCTATAAAATTCTTCCATTTGTAAATAGCAGAGTCAAAGCACTTGAGCCTGCTCACAGTCTTACTGACTGACTGGCTTGCAATCAACCTCCCTGCACAGATGAGGAGAAGGATGGATGAGTTCTCTCACATTGTTTAGTAGCACATTTGTTTTTTCCTTGAGAAACTATGGGGCATTTTCTTTACAATGATCTCCAAAAGCCCAAAGTTGGCTTTATTTCTTTTACACACATTTGTCTTCTAAAAAACTGTTTAACACAGTATCTGTTTATTTACCAGACCTCAAATGCATAATACAGCAGCCTTTGCCCTGCTACCTTCCCTTGCACCTGATCTGAGGTGCTGATCTGAGCCTCATTACCTGCACCTGTGAGGGAGGTGTGCACAGCTGCAGCCACTCTGAGTAGCGAGGTAGCAGGGGCACTGCTGGGTGAGGGGAAGAGAAGGAGAAGAGAGGCAGAAAAGAAGCAGAGAGGGGTTTGTGTTTCTGTTCTTCAAGTGTGTATGTAGGGGATGTGTTACATGGCTTCTTGAAGTGAGTCTTCTTCTACAGCTGCTCTACAGGAAGATTTGCTGTGAGTACAAAAACTATGTTCTTGTGATTTTTAAGCCTTGTTTGGTTCATTAAGAGTTCCTAACAACCGTAATGTACCTAACTCTAATGTTGTAGTATGCTGAAAGTGTTTTTATGAAATATGCTTTTTCATAGCATTCAGGTTTTGTTGGGGGAAAGGGATGAGTTACTAAAGATGTCTTAGCAAGGTAACTGTAAAGGACTCTCCCTACTCTTCTCAGTTTAAAGCTGACTAACACTTCTTTGTGAGATAGCTGGGGAAGCTGAAATGCTGCTGGTTAAGTAGGATTTTATCTGGATGGAGGTGGTTTGTCAGGTAACTCATATATGGCTGTTCTGATTTTGTTATATTTTTAATAGATTGTGTTGAGTTTGAAGAGTATCTTGAGACCTGTTACTAACTACAGTCAGGAGTCTGGTAGGACTAGAAAACAGTGTTTGAACCCCATAGTCTGGACTTGGGGTACTTCTATCACTGTCTTGGTGTATACTCAGAGAGAATTGTTTTTTCCTAGGAGGGTAAAGTATCTTGTTCAGCACTACTGTGAAACTTTTACCAGGGCCTTCATGAGGTTTTTTTGCTTGGAGCACTTCTGGTTGTTGTATATTGTTGGTTTTTGCTTGTTTGTTTGCTTGCTTGCTTGGTTTGGTTTTTCTTTTTCTTAGGAAAGCTCAGTTCCTGATACTCAGTTTTCACAATGTCCTCATTGGGGTTTATCCTTCAGTTTTGAAATCTGACATTAAAATAGTAACACCTTAACATCAACACTACTGTGCCAAGTCCAGATCTCTGTTTTACTTTTCCAATTCCATGGTATGTTTAAGAACTACAGTGAATGCAGCTTACAGCTTGCTCCCGTGTTATGATCCTGTTTGCAATTAAAAAAAAAACCCAAACCAACAAACAACACCCAAAACCGAAACAAAAAAACCCTAAAACAACACAAAATAAATACTTAAAAGGAGTAAGATTTAAAACTTCAGTATGAAACAATAAAGATGTCATCAACAGTTGCAAAAGTAATGGTATGAAGCAAAAAAGTCTTGCTTTGTTGTTTGACTTCTAGAACAAGCCTACTGAGAGCTATTCATACCCACCCATGTAGATGTGAAGCACAGAAGGTTGTTCAAATGCTGTTAGTGCTGCTCTTTGGGCTAAGAAAATAGGCTTGTATATCTCTTTACACGTAAGAAGCAGTAGGTCTGTTCCTCATCATTTCTAGGATGCGATTTCTATCTGCAATTGTGAACAACTGATTTCTGTTTTCACTGACGAAACAAGGCAGCAAGGTCAAGGGTTACCAAGATTAAACCAGCTGGCTTTGTTCAGAAACTGGGAGACTTGGATAAGAGGTTAGATATCTCCTCCAAAAAATAAAAATTACGTGGTCACTGCTATAAGCTGCCTGCTACTTACTGATGTTAATCAATTGTATAGAGAAACCAGATTAACTGATTACAGTTCACAAAACAAAGAGGTAAAGAAACAGAGAAGGGGAGGAACTCTTGTTTGTCTTAGTGTGAATACCTAGTAATGCTTAAAATCTGTTTAGGAGTAAAAAGTCAGTATTAATCACAAACCCCATAATTTGATTCTTCAAAATACGTCAGACTGTTACTCTTAACCTCAACTGGAGCAAAAGCTCTTTGTTTAGGAAAATCCCAGTGTGATATAGACGTGAAGAGCCAGATGTAAACAAAAGGCTAAGGATGAATTTAGTGATATTCAGAGCTGCAATCCTGAAAACAAAAATTCATCTGGTGCTTTAGCCTGGTGAACATCTTGCTTCTTGATAGTACTGCTGTCTCATGTGTCTAAAGCTGCATGTTGTTTGCATCCAAAAGTGCATTGGTCTGGTCAGGAGTGAGCAACTTGCTGCCTTTGTGATGTCTAAGGCCACTTGGGAACCAGAAGGGGGTTCTGTGCTGCCTGCTATCAATGTATCTCAACTCAGTCAAGATTGCAAAGCTATGTGATAGCTCAGATTCTTTGCAAAGCATGATAGGATCCACTCTTTGCTTTTAAAATGCAGTTAGTGATGGTCTGACTCAGAGTTTAGAAACTGTCCCTATGTGTGTGAGAAGTTCTTCAGTCTGAGGGGATTGATTCGAACACTGCTATCTTCTGGCTTTAATGGCTAGGATACTTGCTGTAGGTAATGGGGTGAATGACCTCTTGATCCTGTCTATCGAATCCTCTTTCAATACACAAAACGTCTTAAGGTTTGTGGACAAGAGTTGGACTGTCTAGTGGTATAGTGTTGCTGGGGTAGAAGAATCCTGAGTTCAAGTAGCTTTTTTAGAGATACTGTAATGGGTAGCTGCCCAGAGAGGTTCTTCATTCTTCCATGGACATTCCCCCCAGACATATTGATAACTAAGACACTGATCTAGGAAGCAGAGGTAAGGGTCTGAATCCATTCAAGTGGAATAGCAGTTCTGCCTTGTCCCTGTGGGCTCAATTCACTACATTGTTGGTGATGGCAGCAGCACTTCTACCCCTCCATCAAGTTATAGCACCTGTCCCTTCTGAAAGTGGACATTCTCAAGGGAAGGATTCATCTCTTGGTAGCAGAATCAGAACTGAAGCCTTGGAAGGGACTGAGATTTAGGAAGAGCTATGCTTTATCTTCCTACTGGGAATGGGGAGGCTAACTGACATGATACCTGTTGCAGATCCTGCTGTGAGGTGCCAGCTCTCACCTTACTGCATATGGAAACACCTAGTTTAAGCCTGGGAATTCTGCTCTGGGGCTGGGAATCTGGAGGTTAGGAATTGCATCATTTAGTGTCATAGATAGTGTTCTTCCTTCTGAAGTTGTAGCTGTGTCTGACAGCCTGCACATGTCTGAGATCTAGGTCTGTTTCCACTGTGTGCTGGGCAAAGTTACCAGTATGGAAATACCTAGTGGGTGACTACTAGATGGCAAATAAACAGCCTTGCTTTGCTGAAGGACTGCCACTCTCCCCAGCAGCGCCAGTGCAACACATTCCTGCAATGGAATGCAGGGATGAGGGATTCGGAACTAGCTTGTCCATGGTACAATGGTAGTAAAAATGCTGGTGTGTAGGAATATATTTGTATGTTCAGTTGCTGAGCTGTTTTCTTTGTTTGAATCCTCCTATGTTTCACTTTCTGCTGCCCTTCCTCACCCACCAAACTGAATCTTAAAAGCTGTCATTAGAGTACAGGTTGTCTGGAGGTCAAATTTTTACTGAGATCACTTTAAACATAAATATGGCTCTGTACTTGGTTGAGAGGCTGTGCAGCATGTTCTCTGTTTCTGTACTATTACCACATAACACAATAACCCTGTATCTCTATTCTTTCCTGCTAGACTCTAGTTATTGCCCATAAGACATGTATTAAAGGAGTAGTAACCTTGGTTTCTCCCTGTGAATTGAGAACGTAGACTAGCAATCTTCTGTTCAGCTTCTGCTAGCTGCCTTCTCCCTAGGCCATGGGTTCTGGAGAGCACGCAGTCCACGTAAATATCCCAGAAGAGCTGAGCCAGGTCCCAGAACAAAGCCCCATGTTTCAAGTTCTCTGATGATTTCAGGAAGATCATGAAGTCCCAAAAGCCACTGACAGAGTCAGAAATACGAGGCTTCCTCATCTCCAGTAAGACAGCTGAGGATGATTCCCAACACTGGGGGTCTGCTCGCCCAAGAGCTAGTGGATCAATTTGGCTATGGCAGAGGAAAGGTGTCATGCAGAACGCTCCCATGATTAGCAGAGAGTAGGTGAGTCTCATATTGCAGTGGATTCTTCTGTTCCCAAGGTCCATGGTACACTGAAATGTAACAAAACCAAAAAGATGAAAAAAATCCTCACTGTTAGATGCAGGAACAAAGCCCTGCTACCTTACATTATGTAAGAAGGCACTTCAGATGTTAGCAGTTATTTCTCTGCTCTTTAAAGGTCTCTGTATACTTTTTTGCATGTATGAATATAAATACTAGTGGAGTTGCATTACTCTGTGCAGCAGAAGCTTGTGTTAAAATTTGTTAAGCATCCTTAAATCCATCTGATGAGCTCTTTTATGTGGAACTTCTTCATGTTGAAACTTTTTGTCCTTTCTTGATTTACAGGTCCCTAACCTTTTTCAGTAAAAAAAACATTCCTTCTTGCAGAGAATTTAAGCCTTTAGGCAGTCTTGCTCTCCTCAAAACTTTATAAGGCCTTTAAAGTAGTTCTGCAGATTCACATGCTTCTAGTATTTCTGATACTACATTTCTGATATGCATTTCTAATGTGTAACAGATTTGGGGGTGGGTTTTAGTGTAGCTCATGGCATGTGGAGCACCTCCCATTTTTGGAAATCCACAACATCAGAGATCAGCTTTTAGGAAAAACAATTCTGTTTAATGTGTGTGTTGATCTCTTGAGTGTTCATGCTTTTATGTGTTTGGTTTGGTTGTTGGAGGATGTTGCCAGGGAGAAGGTACCTCTCCTCATGAGCTCAAGTTAATAATCAACTGGCTTTTTGTGTAGAAAGCTTCTTCCATGAGTAACCATCAAAAGCACAAGAAATGTTTCCCTGCTCTATGAAGAAAAATGTTGAAGGCAGGAGAAGTGTGTAGACAGATTGTGTGTGAAAAGTGGCCAGGCTACAGCCAGTGTGCAAGCCCAGGGAGGGGTAAGTTGCTTGTGGAACGTATTTCATTGTAGGTCTAAAGTAGTCCTCGGAAATTTCAGTCCTGGCAGTGATATTCTTACCTAGGCTCTACCTGGCTACCTGGTCAGGTTCTGGGAACATTTTGGAGGTATTCAGACTTTACTCTCCAACTGCTTGCAGTCACTTTTTAATCTGAGTTGGGATCTCATGAGGAGAATGGGCTTGACAGCCTTGGATCTGAACCCTGAAGCTGATGAATAGAAGAGGGGCGGCACACTCTTCACATGCTGCTCTGCTTACTGGGACATCACCTATGACAGTGGTGGTGGTAGTGATGTGGTTGCCCTCATGCTGCTCCCAAAATCTCCAGAAGCATTGCTTTTCTATACCATAGTGCACAAGGCAGGTTTTGATTGCTTTCTCAGAAGCAAAATTGAAGACGTCCTGTGAGTCAATGCTTCATTCTTACTTGTTTGTTCATCAGAGCCTTTCCACTGTGCAGCATACACCTGGGCATATATGCTATGCAATTTGTGCATACTTAGCTGTTTACTGAGACTTTTTCAAGGGACATAGAATCATAGAATAGTTTTGGTCGGAAGGGACCTTCAAAGGTCATCTAGTCCAACCACCCTACATTGAGCAGGGACATCTTCAACTAGATCAGGTTGCCAGCTTGGCCTTGAACATGTATTCAAGAAAATACAATCTTAAAGTCTAAACAAGTTATCACTTGGTGTGAAACTACTTATAAAGAGGCAGGAAATCCACCTAGATATAATTAACTTTGTTTACCAACCTTCTAGTTTTCAAAGCAATTCAGCAATCTCAGATATGACCATGGGGAGGACCCCCCCCCAGAAGAAAATCACCAACAGATAGTTCAAAGGAGTAATACTAAAATTGGCTCTTAAGTGTGTCACTTGAACAAGGGCCAGCTATTTTGCACTGGTTACCAACTGAATAGGTTGCTTTGCTTTCTCTGCCCCCAGCCCATTTGGAAACTTTCTAAGTTACAAAAATGGGTAAGACAAGGGTAAGGATTCTAGACTTGTCAGAGGTGTGAGCAAAGGGACTGCCCTGGGCAGGGAGCCCACAGGGTGTTAATACAATGGTGGGTGCCATTTCAGGTGTGCTTGTGAATGGCATTGGTTAGGGCCAGTAGCCAAGACCACTAGTTCTTAGGGTCTGGTCTAAACCTGGCAGCATTTTGCTCTTAGTCTTCTACAAAGTTCAGATTCAATTTTTTAGATGGCTGAGAGCTGAGGGATTGCTCAGGGGATGTCAGTTCTCACTGATGTCTTACCTGAGCTTGTGATGAATGCTTCCAGCAGCTCCCCTCCTCCCCCTTCCAGTTTTTAGGTCTTTCTGATCATAAATCGAAGTTTGTGTGTGTGCTATTCGCACTTTCCTTTGACTTTTCTTTTCTTCTCTTTTTCTTTGTTTTCCCTCTTCTCCTGGCAGTTTACCCCTCCCCGTCACAAATAGCTCCTTACAGTAGTAATAATCATTAAAAAGTTAATTGGCTCCTTAGTTGCCACCCCTTTACGTGGCTGTGGCTATTGGCTGTGACTAGTCACTCCATCCTAGCCCTTGGGGAAGCCGAGCCCGGTCCTGCGGAGCCGGGGAGAGTGCCCGTCTCGGCGGCGAGCGCTGCTTGCGGAGCGCCCGCGGGCAGCTCCGCCAGTCCGGAACTCTGCCGGGCTCCCCGCCCTACCCCGCTCCCGCCCCGTCCCGCCGGCTCCGGCGCTCCCGGCCCCGCAGCCCTTACCTCGGCGGTCCGGTGCGCAGAGCAGGGCAGGGCTCGGCTCTCCGCGCCCGCCGCCCTGCTCCTTAAGAAGCCGGAGCGGGCAGCTC
Organism: Nymphicus hollandicus; assembly: GCA_009823435.2. Lineage (NCBI taxonomy): Eukaryota > Metazoa > Chordata > Aves > Psittaciformes > Cacatuidae > Nymphicus > Nymphicus hollandicus. The sequence continues at coordinate 3,734 of WTXV02028563.1, read as the reverse complement.
CGCTTACTTTTTACGTCAGGGCTCGGGGAGAAGCCCCCACCCCCGGGCAGCGGCTCCCGGGCACCCGGCGCCCCCTCCTTCCCCTTGCGGAGCTGACCCTATGCAAGCGTGCTCCGCTCCTCTGCCCCGCCTGTCTGCTCCCCACGGACCCCGGCTCCCTGGGGGCTAGCATGGTGTGGGCTCCGACAGAGGGGAAGCTGTTCGCTGGGGCGGTGCAAGAGTAAGAGACCTGGGCACTTGGCAAAGTGCAGCCCTCCCCATGCCCCCTTTCCTAGCAGTGCTGAACGGGGGGAAGAGGGGTAAAAGCAAGCCCCTACCCTAGAGCTCAGGTTGTCTGGACCTGGCTCAGCCCCCAGGCATCTTGTTTGCTGTTCTTGGCTGCTGGAGGTCCCTCACCACACAGCAGGAGTCTGTGTGGCACAACTAGGGCTGTTTGCTGGTTACGGCTCAGCCTATACCGTAGCAGGTCCAGCTTTCCCGGGACCTGAAATAGAGACTCAAAGAGGAGAGTCCCATAAGAAAGTCGGTAGAGGCAATAACTGCAGCAATGGGGCTGAGCTGCTCGCTGCAGCTCAGTTCACATAGGTTTAAGTAAAGGAGAGCTGCCGTGGAGGGCTGCACACCATCCCTCAGGAAAACAAAGAAAATAAGGTGGTCTATTATTGTTGTGCCTTTTCTCTGTGAGATTCTCAGCTGCCTTCCCTCTCTGCTGCCACCTCCTTGGAACAGCTGCAAAGCCTCTATACATGTTAGGGAAACAGGCCAAACTAGCAGAGAAGTAGAAGGAAGCCACTGGTGAAAGGGTCATCTGTTACAGTGCAGAGAGGAGAGCCTGAGCTCAACTCTGCATCAAACATACAACTCTCAGAGCTAGGGCTCTGGGAACAGGCTACTAACCAGTGCTGGCTTAACATTTTTAACACTAGATATGTGAAGCAATGGGGAGGGTGACCATTCTTTTTTCATAACTGTGTGTGGTCTGTAGGGCAAATCATGTAGCACTGCAGCCTGTCTGCAGGCAGTGCAGCTGCACCAGTTCTTTCAAGGCTTTCACTGGCAGCTCCCTGGTATCTTTGTGCTTTGAACCATCATCCTTTCTCCGTGAAGCACCTGTACTTCAGTAGCACCAGGCTTATCTTTGTTGATGTCAGTGAAGGCACCCTGGTTTATACCAGCTGGAAAGCTGGCTTGAAACACTGATTTTTTTTGTTAGTGATCAGTGGCCTTAATAATTTTACATCTTTCTGCGCATCCAGTCCATGTAAATAGAGATTTATGTTCCTTTCCTAACCCATGATCTTACGATGAGTCTATGACAATAAACACTGTTTCTTCTCCTGATGCTTTATTTCCTTTTCCCCCTGAGCAATCCATGTGAAAATGTATTCTGTGTAAAGAAGTGAAAGGAACTTTTGGGGGTGAGAGAACATCTGGCTAGAGTCAATGTAGATAACTATATGGTAGGGCTATGCCAAATTTGCACATGTTCCTGTTATTCCTGAAGAAGTGTGGGGTTGAGAATAAGGTAATAGTAAGCAGCAACTGCTGAAACAGGCTGTGTGAGGAAGTGAAAAGTGTCATGCCTTGCAAGGAGTCCTTGTGACATGGCAGTGGGAAGCTTTTTGTGTCATGTAGGTTCTCCAGTGTTTCTTCTCTGTTATCAAATACAGGCTATTCCAGTAGACTGCCTTCTCCCTGGTTCTAGGGCCAAAGTGATCTTTAAACATTTTTGTTCAAGTTTGCTCTGTAGGAGCTGAATCTGGGCCCATGAGCTATCTGGAGTCTCCTTGGCATGTCAGTAATCAGCATTCTTCTCCTAGCCTCTGTGTTTGGTGTTGAACTGGGTGAGAGAAAGAAGGAAAGTGTTCCTGTAAGGTGTGGGTGTTGTCATGTAACCAACCTAAAGGAAGCTCCTGGGTAGAAAAGGCTCCAAGGCTGCTTGTGTTCATGGTTGGCCTGGGTGCAGGAAGCCAGATCAGAGCAGGGGAGATTTTTGCTGACATTGCTGGATCTTTAGTATGTTGCTCTAAGGATTCTGCCCCATAAGGGTAGAGCAAAAGGCTGCAACTTGGAAAAGGCAAAATGTTTCTTGTGAGTTGATACGTTTCTGCCAACCTGGAACCTTTCTGGACTCATTGTTAAGAAGTGAGTTAGTTTGAGTCCCCTTATGAGGAGCATATTATCTGGTTTTGGATCAAGAACATCATAGGTTTCATTCCACTCAGAATCCTTCTGGTAGACCCAAGGGTGCTGAACCAGGGGTTATCAGAGAAATGAGAGTCGCTGCTCAAGGGAAATACTTCTATAGATAAAGTACTCAGCTCCACAAATACTTCCTGAGCCTACTACACTCTGTTCCCTCTGAACCAGAGCACTCATTCTATTTCTGGGAAAGAGGTTTTTGATAATTGGATTCATCACCTCAACCTCCGAGTGGAGAAGAAACATAGAAGGATTGGCCATCTCATTCAGTTCCATGTACTCTCCCTCAGTAAAGCTTTCTGTGCCCTTTTTAGGCTATCAATCTTTCTTTCATTGCACTGCATGATGTATTCCCCTGACAGCCAGTGTTCACATCTTCAGCCGGTCTCCATATCTTATGAATGAATTTAATTCAGATGGGGCTGTAGGTCATATCCAGAATCATTTGGAAAAGGATGTCTTTATCAAGAGAAGTTGATTCTTTAACTCGTAGATAAGAGAGAGATTTCAGATCATGTAATGCTACAGAAATGACATTATTTCTACTGAAAAATATAGAAGTAAGATACAAGCTAGTGTTAAAATGATCAGGCTGTAGGGGATGCAAATAGAAAAGTAGGAGGCCATCCCACTGGTAGTTGCATTTTGAATAAAGGCATAAGCAACTATTGCAGAGTTATTTCCTTACTGCCTTTGCTCCCTGCAAACCTTCTGATGTGGTTTAACATTAGCAGTTAATAAGCAATGGCTTACGGTTGCTTGAGCTAAGTGTTTTGCAAATTTAAAACAAAACCTAAATTCAGCACTCAGTCTGAGAGAGCACAATGTGTGATGGTACCTGCTGCTTGCCTGTTAACTGCCATAAGCAGCCACACCTGGATCCAGCATTGAGCTCTGTAAAGTGAGCTGCATGATGGGACACCTGGTTAAGCCTTAACCTAAAAACAAATGCTTTCAAGGCGTATTCTTAGCTGAAAGTTTGTGTTTTGCTAAATCGGTTTCCAAATTCTCAGCTATGTGTGAATCCTGGCTAAGTGACGGCAAAGGCAAAAAAATGAGATTCTCTGAGGTAAGGGAACCCTTTTAGGTTTTAAATTCATAGTATGTGCAGAGACTTGAATTCTTTTTTTTTCCTCCTTCAGAATCCACAAAGGCAAAGTGAGGAATCAAACTCCAGTACTCCCATTTATATCTTTTCAAATTCTCTTTTAAGCAGGAGATTAAACTGCTTAAAATTGGCTCTCTGACAAATATACCTAAGAGCTTCTTGGAAACGAAATACTCGTGCTTCATTCAAAGTCTGTGGGTGTTTTTTATTAATTTTTAAAATGATAAAGTCATTTGAGTCAGGACTCGGTGCTATACACCATCAGTGATGACCTGAAGCATCTGCATGGAGCTAGCAGACAAGATGTGGGACAGGCAGGAGATGGGTATATTTCTGAGCTAGGAGCTGACGTCCTGGGATGTCTCTGGCCTGTGCCTGAGAAGTGGACTCAAGCCTCTGATGAGTTAGGCAAGCTTTGTGGGTG
>WTXV02028562.1:0-19196 GCA_009823435.2 Nymphicus hollandicus | reverse complement strand
TTTGGCTCAGTTTTTACTTGAAGGAGGGCTGAATTTTTGGAAAGGAGGTATTTAAGCAAGATTTCAGTGGAGGAATTGAGGGCTGAATTTTTGGAAAGGAGGTATTTAAGCAAGATTTCAGTGGAGGAATTCATCGAGTTTGATGAGAATTAGGAACCAAAAATAGGAGTGTCTCAAAATTAGTGAATCTGACACAGGAGGGGAAGGATCACGGAAACAGTCATGGCCACAATGGAGAGTGATAAGAAAAATACAGAAAGAGTTTAAGGTAGATTAAAGCAGTGGAAATAATGAAAGCGGAAAAAATATTCTGCATTAAACAAACAAAAGAAGTACATGGAGTTAGAATGGGGAAAAGGAAAACAGACAAGAAGGAAAAAGTAAGCTGAAATAGAGTGAAGAGAATAGAATGATGTTTCACATCTGTAAGAAAGGTAATGTTGCCTAGAGAAAAACGAACATTTAGACAAAGCCTAGTCTTTTTCTGAGGGAAAATTATGGTTTTTTATGGATTTCTCTTTGCCATCCGCCAGCTACCACACAATCACTTTACAGGAGTCTTCATCTGGGAAGACTAACCTCAGTGATTTGCTAATGGGAAGAGCTCATTTAACCCAAGATATTAAACCACCAGTTGGAAACTGGGATGAGATGAAGGGAGAAACTGCTCATGAAACCATAGGGATAGGACTAGATAAAACCACTGAGGAAATTCAGCATTGCTGTCGTGGCTAACTTTTCTGTCATGGGCTGTCTTGGTGCTGTCTCTAAGACATCTCACAGCTGCATTTAAAAGCAATCATTTAATTGATTTTAAAAGCTTATTTTTTTGCTTTTAAAAAGAATGTAGGGCACTTCCAGTGCCTTTCAATCCACTTAGAAGACCTTGTTATTTCCCATCCTAGACAATCAGAGCAATGAGTCTGAAATAACAACAGGCAAGAGCATTTTAACAAACAGAAAAAAGCCAATCCGTGCAGAGCCATTGGTCCTGACAGTTTTAGTGCCATAGATACAAACAGAAATAAAGTTTTAGGAACATAGTAGCTACATTCAGGTTTATTTTCAGAAATTACTTTAAATTATAATTACCTTAATGAGTGCACTAAAGCAAAGGCATAACATTATATAAGAAATGCCAGATGGGAACCATAATGAAATTTGCAGATGAAATCATGTAAGAGAGAAAACAATAATCCCAAAGGTGAGTGTACGGAACTAATGATTTGTATTAATGGAAAAGAGGCATGAACTCTCATATTCTAAGTTATAAAAATGGGTTTATGACTTTTTATTTGAATGTAGCACTGATATGTGCTTTAATTGTTTGGCCTTTTATTTTGTTTTGTTTCAGAAAATAGGTTCTATTGAGTTCTTACAGTGTGCATTTCTTTGTAGTATCTTACCATATATTCTATTGGGTTTTTACTCTGAGCTTAGCCTAAATTAATGTAAAAGAAAAAAAAGTACAAAGTCAGTGAATATTCAGCAAATGCTTAAACATGTTTTGAAAATAAGATTTTTATTTCACTTACAATTGTACCTTTATACTTCTATTTACAGTTTAATTTAATTAAGAGAAAAATTAATCAAATCATGGGCTGATTGTGAACTAATTAAAGGTCAAGAACAACTAAAGATATTCCACAAATAAATCAAAAGCATTTAAGAATAGAATTAGGTGTTGAACTGCTCGCATAACAATGCAATGTGCTATATCTTTCTATTATGAATTAATATCAGAAACGTATGCTTTAAACAGCTACAGCTTTAAGCTTCTTTAATGCATACACTCCATTCTCTCATAAATCATACCTTAATATGCATCTTAGCATTATTTTATTATGCCAAAAATGTAAAAGACACAGAAATCAAGAAAAAATAGGCAGCTCTGGAGTCTTTAATCTACCAGTCCCTCTGCCTTAAGCCAGGCTTTAAAATCTGAAAAGATCTGATTTAGAAAGGGTCATTTTCAGTTCTTTTTTTAACTGCAGCCTCTAACTTACCTCACTGGTACCTGGGTGGCTTTTATTTGTAGGACACTCCCATTGCATAAAAACCCAAGACAAAGTATGAAGCAAGAGGGAGTCAACTGCAGTCATCAGATAGGTTTCAGTCTGTCAGTGTCCTACACATCTCAGATTGCTCTCGAGCCCTCCAGCACTCGTTAGTGTTATCTGAGCACAAAACCAGGCTTGAACACTGCAAAGAAACACAGGCAGAAAACAGATATGAAACTCTCTGGAGCTTTAAGCAGAGGGGTAAGCATGCTGCTTATGAAAACCGGGTCCGAACAGACAAAAAAGGCAAGGTGCAGCCAAAGACCATGTTTGCCTGACCACAGCAGCCCAGGTCAGACGTTGGAGATGGCTGGTCCCAGCCTGACACCCTAGGCACAACAAGAGGCCAGTCTGCAAGCTTGCTCAGGGGAAGGGGCAGGAGCAGAACATGGATCCTGGTTAAAGTCCTCTCCAGCAGGGCATCTCCTGTCTGAGAAGCAAATCCCACTTCTGCACAGGGTCTTCCCTGCAATTTGGTGTCCTTCACTCTCCCCCCAACCAATGGAGAGTGAGGAGCCAGTGGGTTTGGGAATCCTGGAACCATGGGCTGGGGCCCTGGTGAGAAGGCAGCTATTTGGTGGGGAATCGAGGAGGGAAGAGCTGAGAGGTTGACAGCATCCACAGGAAGGGAACCTACAGTGCAAATAGGCAGCTTCCACTTAGAAGGAACCACGAGAAAGACCCTAGAAGTGCTGAGGGCATCCAAGCAGCACATTAATCCAGCATGTGCCATGGCAGGCCTCCCTTCTTGACAGGGAGACCTGAATCATAGACCCAAAAAAAAGACCTGAATTTCATAGACCTGAATCACACCCAAGAAAAGCAGTGATGCAAGCACTACCTGCTCTGCCCAGGAATTGCCTTGGTCTATGTCAGCTCTTACATTGCCCATATTCTAAATTCTTTTAAAAATTGCAATTCAGTGACTTAAACTGGATCAGAACAACAGAAAATGCTGTCAAGTGAGATAGATTTGTGTACAAAGCCCCACTCTGACACCAGCAGCACAGCTGACCTGCCAGTCACTCTGATCCCCTCTCCCTGCTGTGGGTGAACCTCTGAAAATCTTCCACCCTGAAGGCACAGGAACCAAATGCAGTCACTGCAGTTCCTCCTGTTTCATATGCCTATCACTCCAAATCTTGTTACAGGCAAAAGGGAATGCACCACACAGCTCACTGGCTTGACACTCACTGCCAACCACACGCTGATACATATACTCATGCACTATACACACACTCCAGTCTCTGCGGATGCTGACCACAGACACATGGATGCCTCTGGCCCACGGTCTGACTCCAGTGTGCTGCACTCAGACCCCAGATATGCACATGCGTGAAGAATAGAGAGCTCACACCCAGGAAAGAAGTTAGAAGTGGCATTTAATAAGACAGGACAAACTGTCCTGACTGGGCAACACTGACTGGGCAAAGGGTATGGCCAGCCAAATGTACCAACCAGCAAACTGTTTACAGGCAGCTGACCCCTTTTATCCCCTTACCCCTCTATTTCACCATGCATTTCTTCCCCAATCCACTTAAATCCATCCCTTTCTCCACCTTTGGTTTCTCCCTTAAGCATCTCACAATAAGTCTCACCCAACCCCAGCATGCTTCTCTCAGCATCCCATAATAAGCCACATCCCCCAGTCTGTGCAGTGCCCCAGAGAGCTGCCCCCAGGGACACGGTGCTGAGTCTCAGCTTGTGGGGCTGATGCTCTCTGGGACAACCCTGGGAGACTGGGGTAGGGGCTTGTGTCTTTGACGGGGGCACTGGGGCTCCCTCTGTGTGGGGAGGGGTGAGCCTTCACACAAACCGTAACACCAGCACCACCAGTGGAAATGTTCTGACTTCTACTGAACCAAAACAGGTAGGTGCCTTGTGGTCACTTATTCTTCTGTTCTTATATAGCAGAAAGAAAAGAAGGATGGAGTGGAAGGACCTGTCTGGTCACAGATTGGAATCCCTTGGCAGTACTGGCAGGACAGCCAGGCCCAGCTAACTGCTATCACTGCACTGATATCCCTGCATTCAAAGGGTCTCATGTGGCACTAGGCTACTGGTCTAGCTATGAAGGAAGGACTCTGAATCAGTCAATGATGATGAACATCTGCAAGGCTGTCCATAAAAGACTCTTATTCCTATTCTCCTGTGCCCAGTTCCCATCAAATTAGCTCCTCAGTCCATGCTTCTTCACATGGTAGGATATAACCCCAAGCACCACCTCACCAAGATGGAAAAAAGGAGCTAAGCCCACCTGTATGGACAGGCAGAAAGGAACCGATGCCCGATCAACTCTTTTCCAGAAGATATCAGAAGGGAGTACTTAAGGATTGTGTAGCAATGCTAAAAGAGCACAGTGAGGCACTGAACCCCAGAAAAAGGACAAATAGACACAGCAGCAAGGGCAGGCCAGCTCTGAGGAACAGAACTAGTACTGTTTAGTGAAAATTTGGCTACAGACTACCTTCTGAGCCTTAAGGCTTGTTCCTCTACAACCTTCCTGGTTGTGAAAGGGCACCCAATGGAAGTAATGCTGCCAGCTGTACTAAAAAGATGCTTCAAATACATGTTGGACAGGGAACAAATGGAAAGAATAGCAGCCAGATGATTCAATGCTGGCTGCACATCTTTTCTGAGCTGCCAATAGCACAGGGTTTGAGTCAATGGGCTGCAACAGCTTGTCTTGTAAATAATCCCCCATCTTTTTTCTCTGCTGCAGAACTATTCAAAGCAAAAGAAGATATTTCATAAGGCATAGCCCTCTTTCCCTTGTAACAAACTGGACCATTCTTCCTGCCTCCTGCGTCAATCCTGATGGTATGTCTTTGTGTTACAGCAGTGGATCGAGTGTCAATGTTCTCTAGACATTTCAGCTATCATGTGATGGATTGCCTTTAGAGGCTTTTTAATCAGATCATCCACATCTCAGTATTCCCCCCTGAGAAGAGAAGAATTGGGATGGTTTGAATCTAAGTCTGGATCAGATGCTACCAGCAAGGTTCCCTAGTGCTTTAGAGACTGCAGGATACACCCTCCTATTCTAGATAACTCACAGCACAGATTTCTTCTTCATTGATTTGGATCTGCAAGTCTGTATCTGGGTAATGGAGCTGAAGTGGCTCTAGGGAACTCTTGAGCACAGATAGCCAAACCTCTAAGTGGGGAAGATGCACTCTTACAGTAACGTTGTCCCTCAATTCATATTGTAGTGATGATGCAGGGTCAAGGTCAAGTCAGTCCATAGGTTGAGGTCCAGCTCAAGGGGCTGCCTGGCCAAGCAGAGCAGAGCAGGGCAGGGCAGGGCAGGGCAGGGCTGTAACTTAGTTGAAAACCAGCACTCCTTCAGTTTAGCTGAGACAGAGAATGGAGCTCCAAAACTAGGTTTAGATAATGCTTCTGGGCCATGGGTGTGGGTGGAGGCCTCAGGTGAGGCTAGTCAAGGCCAGTAAGACTCATTGATGCACCAAGGCTCTTGACATACCTTGGCCTCCAGCTGTCACATGGGAAAGTTGGTGTCCTTTCAGAGAGCCTGTGTTGTAGCTGCAGCTTTATATGCATGTCTCAGGTTCACTATAGGTCCTCAGATGTTGCCGGTCACCTACACGTAGCCAGCTGAATCAAATCTGTTGATGGATGAGGTTCAGCTGAAGATTAAGGTATGAAAGCCCATGTATCAAACATATATGCTAAGTTTTAAACTATTGCTTGTAGGTGAACTTCTAGGACTGTATTAATTTGCCTAATAAGAAGGATGTAGCACCCTTTGAGGTTCTTTTTCAAGGTATGTGTAGAAAATCTCTAGAGGACTGACAGATAGGACAGGAGGACTTACATGAGACTCAAGACCTCTTGGAACAAATACTGCAGGAGGCCAGGCAGGATACTTTGTGGCACTCTAATGATGGGACACACATGTTTAGACAATCACATCACAAGTTATTACTGACAAAGTAATATCAAGAGCTATTTGGACAGCCAGGTGTTGGGTGTTAACATTAAGGTGGTCTGAATAGTGTTTTTGATTTTACTGACTAGACCTCCTTTGCTCATACGATTTTAAGTGTGAATTTTGAGCTAAATCCTAACAAATCCATGACCACTCTTTCTCATGAGTTACCCCTCAGAGGCACATATTCTCTGCAGTGGTGTTTTGCAGTACAATGTCTTGGCTCTCTGGTACTGTAGCCTGCCCTGACTTTGCCTTGGCATAGCTGAAGAGAGAAGCACTATTGTTCTTAGAATTAATTTTTAAATATTTCCACATCGAGGAGCTGGATAAACACAAAATTCTTGCAGGAGCTCAGTGCTGTGAGGGGTGACGACTGATTCTGCATGTTCAGAGGTGCACCACCTTGGAACGGTGCAGTGTCCAAAACTTGTGAAAACCTTCTGAAAGCCACCTCCTTTAAGGCACTGCAAGTAATAACTCAAAAAATGCTGTTCAAAGGAAGCATCAGGTCAGTATTCCCTTAAAGATCCTGGCTTAAGCCATCCCAGCATATCTTCCATTTCAAGAATACTTGGATGTTATATTTCAACCACTGAAACATTTCCCAGGAACTGATGGTTTTACAGTAATTACAACATTGTGGATGCTATGTTAACTCTATTCTTCCTCAGGAGACTCTAATTCTCTTTGGCTTTTATTTAAAGATATATTATCACTTATATAGCAGGACATACTTTTGATTTACTTTTTATCAATTAAATTTTCTCTGTTCAATTTATCCAAAACTGTATGTGAACATTTCATAATTGTTTTAAATTCCATTTAAACTTTGCTAGTTCAAATTGTCTCCAAGCACTTCATTAAATTTCATTCTCAGGAGACAGTTATTCCATCTAGATTTTGTAATAGTTTATCATATATTTTATCACAGATTTGATAATAGTTATTCAAAAGCGTGCAGTTTCCCTTAGAAATTACTCACATACTTTCACCACCCATAGTTCTCAAGATAAGTTGTTTTTAGCTGTCACAAAAATAGGTGAACTAGACTTAAAATATATGGGGGGAGGTACAGTTATGTAGGGAGCACCAAAACCAGACTTACACTCAATTTCTGTTCAAAACCCACCAAGAACCTTTCCCAGAAGAGGCAAGCAATGACAAACTGCATTGTTCTGATGGTCTACGCTTATACAAGATGTTTTGTTGGAGGGTTTCTCTGCCAGGCAGTCACTTAGCAGGATGGAGTGCTGTATGTCTTACCTTGTTCCCCAGGGAACAGGTATGTTTACAGCTTTGAAGCAGTTTGACAGTGGTGATTAGAAAGACCTGTTCTTTCATATCCGCTGACTTAGGATGCATTTCCTTGGTACAGATTCCAGTTGTTTCAGGGAAAGAATGGGATTCTACCCAGATGTCTTGACAATCTTCTGGATACTCTAATCATTAGTCTACTGGCTAAAAGAGACCTTCAGATTAAGTTCTGTGAAGAGTAAACCATACATGGGGTAGTTAGTAGATTTTAACGTTAGCTCTGCAACTTGCAGAGATTTTCCTGCCTGAAACTGGAATGTAGAAACAGCATGAGCAATGGTAGCTGTACACTTTCAAACTTCCATTAAGAAACTTCTATTAAAAAGAATAAAAGATCCAGATACTAATGTGAAGTAGCTATTAGAAAACATTTAAATATGCTTTCCTGGCTGTCTGTTAATTATTTACATTGGTCTTTCATCCAGCTCAGCTGAACCTGCAGAATTAATGGCATTATCAGAAAGGAAAATGAAGTCTTAAGATAAACTATATCACACCCAGAAAAAAAAAAAAATCAAAGGAAATCATTACTCCACTGAATGATACCTGAGAGAAAATGCATCGTTCAATGCACCATCTCACAACCTATGGTAACATGACTTGGCATAGTAAAATCAGGCAATGTGTGTCTTACAGCAGTTCTGCTAATTTGGGAAAAACCCATATTTTGGGACTGCTGTTTTTGTCTCTGAGCTTTGTGGAGGCAGGCTGGTCTGGCACAGAAGTGATATGTGCCTTTCAGGATTTGTCCTCCAGAGCTCCTCACCCCATTTATAACTTCTTACTGCAGGGTAGTTGTTGATGTGGTGTGGAGGGCACTGCAGGGAAAACGAGGCTTCCTGGATTTTGTTGCTGATTCAGAAAATGTCCTGCTGCATGGCCACGAACAAGGTAATCTTTCATAACACATAAGGTGGCCACATCCAGTGGCCACATTCTTCAAACGCTAATTGCTCTTGAATGTTATTAATTTATCACCCACTCAGCACAGGGAGCCTCTCACCTCACCTGGAGTTTCTGAACAGAATTTGTCTTCCCAAACTGTAACACTAACGTTTCATTTCTGCCAGCTGTTGTTAGGTGTGGGAATGAATTCAGTTCAAGACTGAATCTCCAATCCCAAGAAAACTTTGTGTAGTCCTGCAATAAATTACATCCCCTTCGTTCAACTGTAGTGACTTCAACTGTTTGAAGTAGTGAGTAGCAAAACTGTTATGGGAAAGAAGTAAATCATCCCACAGCTCTCTACAACTTGTAAAATAGTGTTTTAATCATCTTCAGCCAGTTCATGTGCAGTAGAGAAAGATTTAAAAACTAACAAGATTTTTCCACCTCTTCATCACAATTTCTGATGTACTATGGTGCCTCCCAACAGTCCCTGGAGGAATTCTGAGTGCATCAGAGCATATTGTAATCTTGTATCTTGTAATATTTCTCCTGTTTAACAACAGATGAGGAAAAAAACCTTTCATCTCCAGCACTCTGGATACACTATTACAGATATTTTCCCAGATCTCAGCATTTTCAGTGTTGCTTATGGGAAAAAAAAAAAAAAAAAAAAAAAAAGGTGAAGAAACCTGAGGTAATATTTCACACATCAACCAAAATAAAACACTAAGTTTAATTAAATATCACACTGAAATGTATATGGTCCAGTTCCCATTGGAGCACTGATTAAAACTCCCATCAGCAGAACCTATGCTGATTTTGTTAGGCGTGGAGCATCTTTGATGCCTACAACCACCAGTAAGTCTCAGAGTCAGAGAGGTCTGGCTTCCTGACTTTTTCTCTTTCTTTCTTTAGGGGGATGCTCCCTACTTCTTGCCCACTCCCTGGGCTAAGCCTGTCCTCTCTTCTACTACACACATTATTCGTCTGGTGGCACAGCTTTATCTGCAGCATACATGGGTCAGTCAGTGATCCTGCTCCTGTCTGTGCTAAGTTTGAGTTACAGCATTTTCACCCAGTTCTTAACACTAAAACTTTGTAAAATACAATTAAGAGGCTTTATTGCACAGTTGCTCATAAGTAGATCTTGAAAAGCATTATTAAACTGACTAACTGGTAAACACAGGTTTCTCATTCAAGTGCACAGGGAGATAACTAGAGAGTGATAAAATGTTAGTTTGCTGTCCATGGGGAATTTTCAAGAGTATGCCTGAGTCATTTTTACAGAACTGTTCTAAAATCACGATGGCATCCACGTGCAATGGCACTTATAAGACTCAGTCAGGATACACCTTCATAGAAAACATCACAAATTAGGACCATTAATGGTAAAGTTGGGTTAAAAGCCTTTATTTCAGTTTTAGCTCCTCATCTCCAAAAAATGTTTGTTAATAGAGTTTGCACTGGAGGTACATGCAGCAGGTAGCACATGTACAGTCTCTTTTTTTCCACTGAGTGCTTTGTCAAAAGCAATATTTGATGCTCATCTCTAGTAGCATCCTGAAAGCCAGAAGTCAATTTCTGCTAATAGTGGTTTACCCTCATGTGTAAATAAGAAAATATTGACAGCTGAAAGCATGTTTTAAAAACTCACATTTGGATATTGTAAGACCCTCTATAAGTTTCTGACAAAAAAAACATAGGTACTGGGCCTGCCTTGGAGTGGCACATTACTTTATTTCTCCTCCTGCTTTCTTTCCTCTGGAGACCTACAAAATCCAGGTACTTTATTCTGTACTTCAAATAAGCAAAATCAAACACAAATGTATTAGCTAATTATTAGAAATAATCTTTAAAAACCCTCTCCAATTATTACAAGTTTCTAGCATCCCTTGTCCAGAAAAAAATGATTTTTTATGAGAAAGGTAAGACCACGTCAGTAGCTCTCACCATGGACAATCAGAAGCTATACAACTACAAGGATACTAAAAGACAGGTTCTTCCAATTTTTTCTTAAGAGAAAAGCATTTATCTCAGTGATTGATAACTGATATATGAATGTGACCTGTGGGCTATTGTTCCAGAACCTTTGGCAGCTTTTGAGTCAGTTGTCCATCTAGTTACATGTATCGGGGACAGAGCAGCACTGGATAAAATCACACCAAAGAGGTTCCCCTCCATTTCTGCAGAAGTGCTGTGTCTTGCAAGTATTTCAATGACTGCACAGTGAGTTCTGAATACAGAGCAGTAGTTAATCAAAGATGGCACTTCTGCTGCCTTCTGTTACATTGGTGCATATGGCTTGGTTGAAATTTAAGAGTCTTGTTCTTAGTACGTACTAAGTAAGATCACAAGGGTAAGTCTGGATATTAAGCAGTAGATTATTCTAATCCATAACCTTGTTCCATATGTTCTGTAAGGCATTCTTAACAGTAATTTTAGTATTGACTTTTATTATTTTCTTTAGTAAATCATAGAATCATAGAATATTTAGGGTTGGAAAGGACCTTAAGATCATCTAGTTCCAGCCCCCCTGCCATGGGCAGGGACACCTCACACTAAACCATATCACCCAAGGCTCTGTCCAACCTTGTCTTGAGCACTGCCAGGGATGGAGCATTCACAACTTCCTTGGGCAAACCATTCCAATGCCTCACCACCCTCACAGTAAAGAATTTCCTCCTTATATCCGATCTAAGCTTCCCCTTTTTAAGCCTGAACCCGTTACCTGTTGTCCTATCAATACAGTCTCTAATGAAGAGTCCCTCCCCAGCATCTCTATAGGCCCCATAAAACTAAGTTGGATTTGTAGGAGCTTTCCATTTAGGTAAAATTACACTCATTAAATCAAATCAAGACCAAGTGCATATTTTAAAATTAAAAATTAGTAAATTAAAATTTACCACAAATTAACAGCACAATTTCTGTATGCTTATGTTATTTGAATTGCAGCAGTGTATATAATACAGTATTTTCTTGGCAATGTGTTAGTAGCCATGTTCCTCTGCTTAGGTACAGCTGGCAGCTTTCAGCAGTCTCAGAAGCATTAAAGAGAAAAAAATTCACCCCTAACACAAGCTTCTTGATGTATTTAAACACAGAAGGCAGCTCACATGCAAAACATGAAAGATTTTAATTTCCTTGTAATTAATATGGGGATATGAACCGTTATAAATTTACAATTATCATAGAATACCGGGTTGGAAGAGACCTGAGGGAGCATCTGGTCCAACCTTTAAACCATTAGCATGCATCCTCATATCTTTCTAAAACCACAGCTACACATTCAGCTCATTCTGGCCATGTATAATAGTCACAACACCAGGTTTTCAGATGGATCCACTGACCTGATTCCACTGAGATGAATAATGCTTCTCTAGCTGGCATCAGGTAACAACTGACAAACAGTGGTTTCTGCTTAGTGCAGCTACAGAGGTAATTCACACTGCAGCATTCATGTGAAAACAAATTCCACAATAAGGCAGTTAGTAATTGATAAAAAAGTGTTATCTGTTGAAGATGATCCCATGTGGGTAGCGAAGTAGTCAGCAGTGCTTGTTTTGCAAGACAGTCCCAAGGAACGGAAGATGTGAAGACTTTTTATATTAAGGTCCGTACAGCATCACAAAGAGGACCCAGCTTCTTCATGTGGGAACATCTCTGTCTTAGGGTGGTTTGAGCTAGTTATGAGCCCGTAACAAACTGTCCACCAGCTGTGATTGCTAGATGCCCTTTTCCAGTCTCCTAAGCTTCAGCTTGCACATAGCTTCAGTAGCTTTGTTTAGACACAAGGCAGGTATTGCAAAAAATACATTTTATTAAATATAGGAAATGTGCCTGTATTATGATTAGAACACTGCTAACCATCCTTTGTCCCCTACCCCAGGAGCAGGACATGGGGTTAGGGCCATCTGAAACAGGAGCACACAGCAGGCTAGTGGCATCTATGGGGGTAAGGTGAAGCATGGCCAAGCAGGTTTGGAGCCCAGTGCAATGTGGTGGTGGAGCCGGGCATGCCACGCAATGACAAGACAAGGAAGGAGGGGACACAGTGCTCAAGTACCTGGCTTGGGATAAGGACTGTTCCGGCAGTAGGAAACAGATCTGGGCTGTTTGCAAGCTCCCGGGAGTCTGTGCAACTACAGATTTGTGCTGGCAGCAGGGCCCCTTTCTTGTGCATGCACAAGGATGGGTTGGCACTGCAAGGGCTCATTGCAGCTCGATCTGTGTGCTCTGAAAAGCTGCTTTGAAAGAGAGTCCTCTACATTCATGAAAACATATCCAGTTACTATTATTAGTAGTAGTAGAGGGTGTAAATTCTGGCATTGTTTGTGGAAGAAAGCCCATTGACTTGAGCAGGTTTTCCAGTCTGGCCAAAAAACCTGTTTTTCAAATCAATGCAAATACTCTTGTAAAAGAGGAGAGGGTTCAGATCAGGCCCAAGGGAACAGGGAAATTTGTGGATCCTCATTCTAATCATTGTAAGAAACTAGTCCTGTTTATTGTGGAATGAGTATGGCAGTGAACACAATGGCAGGGATGAGATGTCTTTATTAAAGTAGGGTCCCCATTTTGAAAAGTGCTAAGGAC
The DNA here is from genome assembly GCA_009823435.2 of Nymphicus hollandicus. Lineage (NCBI taxonomy): Eukaryota > Metazoa > Chordata > Aves > Psittaciformes > Cacatuidae > Nymphicus > Nymphicus hollandicus. The sequence continues at coordinate 6,392 of WTXV02028562.1, read as the reverse complement.
TTCAGCTTTAATAATGTTTGTTTGCATTTCAGATTATAGTTTGCATTTCAGATTATAGTTGCATATGAAGAATGCTACAGTCCGACAGGCAAGTCTTCTTTTTGATCTTCTTATAACACCTAATAGAATATTAATATATTTTACCTGTGAAGCAGGATCAAACTGGTTATTCATATCAGTTCAATAGCGCATGTCTTTAACATCTTTATCATACGTTGAGGGGATGTCAGGGAAACAGCCTGCTGGATCCAGTTTGTGGGAAATAACCTCTTCATGCATCTTGCAAAACAATTGACCTCCCTCCCTCATTCTAGCAACAGTTTTCATACTTGCCTTACCTGTCAATTATTTTACCAATCATTTTTCAAAATACAGAAGATATTAAAAGAGAAATTAACCCCCCCGTGATTTATCAAATATCTGGGATATATGCATTTTTTAATTGACTCTTGTCAATACTTTAAAGACAGGTTTAGTCACAATTACCTACAGTATAACAATAGCCGTTTTCTTGTAAAGCACAATGTATGACTATTTAATGTTTAACACTGAAATTTGATCTTTAATTGTATTAATTTGCATACTGATGAATAAAAATATTTCTTCATTTCTTAAAATGTAAAAATAATGTTAGAAACAGTTTTTCTTTTAACTCCCTTAAATCCCATTGAATTCTTAGTTGGAAAATTTTGCAGAAGTTTTGGGCTAAACCTGGAAAGATTTTACAGTATTATGAATAATAACTTACAGTAGCCATTTTTTATGATATAAATAGCTCTTGCATTGATTTTAATTTAGGAATTATGCAGAAGCATTTTTGCTGATATGGCTGTTGCTCTCAAAATGGATTTAAATATTCCCCCTCCTATTATTTAACCTTTTAATTGGTCAAACCATAGCACATCCATGTACAAAACTGTGAGCATTTTTTCTCAATACCTTTAATGAATTGTTCCTTTTTAAAATTTTTAACTTTGATTAAACTTTCATGTGCTTAGATGCTATATGGGACTTGGGTTGGGCTCTCTGAAGGTTGTTATCCTCATGCAGGATTCGGCAGAAGACCCCTTTTGCCATTATCCTAAGACTTCACTGCTCATTATTTCTATTTATCACCACGCCAAAGAATCACAAATACATATATAGACAGGTTTTGAATTAGAGCAAAACCCAGCATGAATATCTTTCTCAGTGCAGCACCTGGCTTTTATTTTCAGGTGTTTATACCCAAAATTGAAACATTTCCTTTTTTTTTGGTAAGTGAAATAGTATTTCTTAAAAAATATTTAGCAGCTGAAAGCCTTTAGTTATTTCTTCTTTGTTATTTGCTCTTTTTTGTGTGCTGACTGTCTTTAAACTCTTGCTTAAAGCTATGCTGGGCTACATTAAAAAAAAAAAAAAAAAAAAAAAAAAAAAAAAAAAAAAAAAAAAAAATAAAAAAAAAAAAATAAATTACAGTAGAAAAAATGTAATCAAAAAAAAAAAAAATTAAATACATGCTATAGTGTGGAGTTGCCTAAATGTGCTCATGAAAGTCTTCCCAGACTCTAAACCACAGGGAGAGAAACGCCTTCCTGAAACACTGATTAGTGCTCAACTTCTGGAGAGCAACAGGGTTTGAGATGTTCCCCTGTAGTCAGCGTTTCCAACCAGCTGCTCCCTGCTCAGCGCACAGGCTGCTGCAATGCTCGCCTGTCCCCAGGCAGTGAGGTCCACACCGGGGAAGCAGAATCACCATGTTTCAGCCAGATCTTTCTGCCAGCACTAGCAGCTGTGCTGACAGAGAGCAGGCAGCAGCAAGGGGAAAGAGAGGGAGATGTTGGAGTGAGGGCTGCCCCTTGAAAATCCTATGGAGGATTTTACATCTGTGTGTCTATACTTTTATACAGATATCCATATTTTATAGATACCTAAACTTTAGTTGCCTGATAAGATCTTTACACCACTCTGGTCACATAAAAGTGCTTTAAAGCAAGTACAAATAATTTTTTTGTTTTCTTTCAATATAAGGGCTTTGCTTATGAAAGAATTTCATTCCCTTTACCTAAATAAAAAATATGCCAAGTGTGTCTGGAAGAGGTTTCACTGCACCTCTCCTTCTATAAGAATGCCTAGAGCTATAAGGCATCTTGAAGGAGAAAGAGGGCTTTGGGGTCACTGACGGGCAGGGGACAAGAAAGCAATAAGAAAAACTAAGCAAAGGGATACTGAGCATGGCAAGGAATCACAGAAGTTTCTCCTTAATAAAATACGTGAAAATCTGATATAGAAGAAATGTGGTATTTCAGCCAGCCCTTACACTAGAGTTATTAGAAACACTCAAATCAAAAGTAAACCTCAGGGCATCTAACCAGGGCAGACCAAGAGGAAGCAAAAAGTTTTACACAGTCCCTTTGGGGAGTAACAATTGACACTCAAAATCTGTGTGGAAAACCAAGCCACTTTTTCTTAGTCACCAGGTTTTTACCTCAAGACTATGCTGCCTGTGTGAAATTGCATGAGTTGCAGGTTTAAAGCAATAAAGCTTTGGTCAAGATGTATTAATATTTCAGAAGGTCACCTGGCAACACTCACTAGGCTACTCTTCATGCCTCATTTTAATTTAATTCTGCTACCTTACGGTGGACCAATTTTATAACATGGCTGAGGAGCTGGAATAGCTGATGTATAATTTCTGCCAGCTAAAAGTAATATCAAAGTCATTCCATTTTTAATAACTGTGGTATGTTTAATAAATCATCAACCAGTATAGGAACAAGGATATTATAAGTAGACCTACATGCATTGTCTATCCATGCAGACACTGATTTTCTTAATGTATTATATTTAGGGTTTCCTTGTACATTTTAAAAGAACAGAATGACGGGTTTTACCCAAGTACGAGAATGTTTTATTGGAGATACCAAACAACCTTGACTCTGCCCTGTACTGACAACTAGATGAAATAAAGATGAACAAAACATATTTTCTTCTTCAAAATCAGTCTCAGAAGAGAAACCTTTCAGGCCTTTGCCCCAGGGACTGCTAATGCATATTGCATGAAACAATCAAAAGGAAAAAAAAAAATAGCAGAAAGTGGAATTCTAGACATCCCCATTCCTCTTCTAAAGGGAAAAAGTATAGCTCCAGCTCCAGAACCATGCCTCTTCCTATCAACTTCAAAAGACTGAATGCCCAGCTCCATATTCCCCAGTTTCTGCTTTGCCTGGGTGATGGTGTTGTTACCTTGGACACGAAAATCTCTTTGAAGCTGACAGGAATCCAGCTTTTCAACTTTGTAAGGACACTTGTACTTTCTGAGAAAAATATAGGCACCATCACAACTGTATTTGTTTCTTTCTTTTAGTTATTCTTTTTGGAAACCAGGATTGGTTTAAAGTTAACTGAAGTGGTTGTCAGTTTTGTGTCTTGAAGGCTTAGAAAGAGCCCAGAAGGGAAAAGATGTCCTGGACCAGGGCAGAGCAGGGAAGGGTGCACCCTTATGACTGCTTCTCTTAAACAGTTGTCATTACAGGTTAAACAGCCAATGTGCAATAGAGCACAGCCAAGAGAGAGCCATGTGCCTATTCCCAAATGATGACTTTGCTTCCCCCCTCCGCCTGGAGAGCTGTCTTGGGCTGTGAGTTCCTCTATCTTCATTCACAGCAAAGCAAAATGCAGAAGATGTCTGTGCCCTCTCCATCACAGGCTCCAGGGGCTGTGAATCTCATTTTAGTTGTCTAATGGTCTGCATTCACTCTATGAAAGTGTCTAAATTGGGTTTCTGAATCACACTCCCCATGCCAATTTACCAAAGAAGGCAAGCTCAGTCTTTCAGAGTGTGAGAGAAGACTGAAGTCTGGGGAGGGATGAATTGCCCTAAAGATGGACAAAAGTCCAGGTTTTCCATTCCTTGGAAAATTCTGGAAAAAAATCATTCTATTTTACAATGAAAAAGTCCCTATGTTTTATAAGTACTCACAAAGAAAAAATCCCCTTCCAATCATACTCAGATCCGCATGTCTCATCCTGAGGAGCATGTAAACCAAGATATTAGATTCAGCATCCATAAACTGCAGTTGTGTTTTTTTCATTTGTGTGTTTTTCAAAAGTAATTTATTGCTGGGCTAGAGGTGGATGCAAGACACAGGATTTCTGACCCAGTGATTATGGCTTTTAATGGTGATACTGAAGCAATGAAAAGCTGCACACTGTAGAGACAGCAGGAAAAAGCTGCAGGGTTGTTTTTTTTTCTTGTAGTCAATTTGGCTTCTTTCCATTTTGCTTAAAATCTTGGCTGAAGCAAGTTGTGTATTGAGGTATGCTCAGTATCTTGTTCATAGTATTGTATCCCTCTCCTCTCCTCTCCTCTCCTCTCCTCTCCTCTCCTCTCCTCTCCTCTCCTCATTTAATGGAGACAGAATGCCAGTGGGCTCTCTACATATGGAAAAGCAATGAATGAACCAGCGGATCAATGATAAAGAGATGAGAATTCAGATGAGGCATGAATGTGTAGGTGACCACTGGAACACACTGGCAAGGAAAGCAGCGGGCCATCAAGTTAGCACTAGAAGCCCTCTTAGAGGTTACAGTTAAGTAATAATGTTATCACCCTGAGCCACCTACAGTTTTGTGGCCTGAGATATGCAGTAGTCAGGCTACACAATCTAAGTCTTTCCTTTCTGAGAAGCTGCCAGACCAACCCCACAATCACCTCTGGAGAGAACCATCACCAGTGAAAGGGTGTCTGCTGAAGGAATCGATGTGCTGAGATGGTCCTTTTGGGCAGCATGCTGGTGCCCTTTAGGCCATTTCCTGGGGGTTCCTGCTTCACTAAAACAGATTAAATAGCCTGGCATTTCCAGGCCATACCATTTTGCAGCTGAGTTTAGTTAGAGACAAGGGATCAACTCATCTCAAAGTTTCATCTCTCTCAAATATCTCTTTCAATATGAATCAAAGCTCCTACTTCTTTTTATTTTACCAATACAAAAGTTCAGGTGCAATTCCAGTGCATACATTTCACTACCTTTCACACCTCTACCTTGTAACATTTGGCCTTAAAATAGGCCTAAAATGAAAAGTTAACTTCAAGCATAAATATAAGAACTTCCACAAATACAGCTGTTTCAATTATTTGTTGCATTAATATTCCATAGTTAGTAACTCCTTTGAATATTCACTTGGTTACTGCATTTAGCAAATTTATTTTTAAAAAATCATGTTTACAAACATTATTCAGAAGGAAAGCAAATATTTCTGTGCCTCCAAAATGTAAATTAGTGCTTTTTATTTGCCCATTAAATTATGAGAATTATTAGCTACTACCAACAAAATCAGCTTTCAGTAACTTATAACGCAAATTAATTTCCGCAGAAGCTCATAATTTAATAAGTGTATGTGTCCTGCTGCTGACAAGGATACCTTATTCATTTATCAAGCATATTTATTTATTAACATATGGTTCTTCAAAAGTAATTCTTTGTTCTTTGAGGAAATTGCCAAAGGATTTCAGGTTAACGACATAAACTGGTGTTTGAAAAAATCAAATCTTAAATGTCTTCTTGTATTCATGCATATTATTTATTCCGTTGTGTGCATCCATATGCGTAAACATGTGTCTTTGCACACATCCTTATGTATATTAAATTATCCATCAGTGACAATCATTTCACCATTTCAGTTATGCTACTGGATATTTATATCTGCAGATAGGTATTTATAAAGCATAACTATGTGAAGCATGTTAAGACTTCATATCCATCTGTCTTTCTAATAAAAAACTGGACAAGGAGTCTGATTTATACACACAAAATGATGACAAATGTAGCAGAAACTGCCCCATGTGACTCAACTCATTATCAACTGCTTGGATTTTTTTCTTTTTTTAAGACCTAAGAGTGAAACTGTGACTGTTTAAAAATATACCCCTCAATTTTTTATAAAGGGTTTAAGATAACCTCATGAATATTAGTATACTGAGCTTCGCAGTTTTTTATATGTTAAGTGAGCAATGTTATTAAACATAATATTTGTTTTAGGGACTAGTATGGCCGATGCATCAGCTCTTGGATGATGCATTCCTAGACTCAAGCAGAGCTGCTCTCATGTATCGTATGAGGCTTTGGTCGCAAACCTTTACGCTCAGTGCCTAGAGTTAGAAGTGGAGGCACTAGCACTTAACAAGAGGTCTGATGTCAGACATGCTGAGGACCTGTCACTCTGTGTCACTTGCTATTTGGGCCTGTGTTTGAAATCAGACTTTTTATAGTCCCATGATGGACAAATACAGTTTCAGGTTGCAATCTTTCATAGAATCACAGAATCATAGATCACAGAATACTTAGGGTTGGAAAGGACCTTAAGATCATCAAGTTCCAACCCCCCTGCCATGGGCAGGGACACCTCACACT
>WTXV02028559.1:0-12518 GCA_009823435.2 Nymphicus hollandicus | reverse complement strand
GAAAATTACTGTCTAACTAGTTCTACCTGATCGTGTCCTTTCTCAGCAAGCCATGTCCCAATAATACTCTCCACAGTGCATTATCCCAGCCTGAAAAGTTTGACCATAGAACGCAAAGTGCATAGCTCTGTCTTCTGCCTGCAGAAGTGTTTTCTGCCAGTCCTCTGTACTGGGAGCCAAGGTTTGACTGGGAAGAAGAGCTGGACTCCATTGCCTCAGAGTGGTAGTGAGGGAAGAAGCCAGGGAGCTGTAAACTCTGTGGGCAGTGCTGTTGCCAAAGAGGGAATGGCCTTGGCTGCCAGCAGCTAGCCTGGTTCAGCAGCTGCCTAAAGACATTGGGAGGAGAGACTGAGCTGCGTGCTTGGCATCCACTGAAGTTGTTCTGCTGTTAAAGCCCCACACAGGGAGAAGGTAGACGGTAAAAAGCTGAAGTTTCCTGTGGTTGTTAGCATAAACATATGCACATGGGTGAGCTTCATGCTTGTTAAACCTCTATCCCTGTTGCCCTCTTTCAAATGATCTGTGTAACACCGAAAATGAGATAACGGTAAATAAAATGTTCAGCCTACTTTGCAACTGTCAATAAACAAATGTCTCCATTATCTGTTGTGTGCACACACTTTGTTGTCAGATGTTTCATGCAGTCCTGCTGCTTGATGCTCTTTTTGTATGTCTCTTCCTTTTGGGACTAGCATATGCATTTTCTCTCCTGATTACAATCTTGCACTGCTTAAACTAGTTTAGTAATGATGAGAGTGGCCATTACTTCAGTAATGTGTAAGAAAAAAGAAAGATTCAACTCCCTTGACTTCTGCTGGTCAAAAGTACTTTGAAGGTAGGTGACTTTATTCCCACACTTAAAATTTGAATATACTATCTTTTTATGCTGGAAACATCAAACTTCCTCATTAGTGGACTTTCTGTGAGAACATCCTCTAGATCTGGCCCTTTGACTTAAAACAGAAACTGAAAATTTTATCAGACTTATTTCTGTTACACTGAATTCCATCAGATTTTCTTGGTGTCCTTATGTTTTTCAGTCTTCATGAAAGCGCTTTGTTTAAAACTTAGTTTTAAGAGGTGGTTTCTTGATGTTGGTTCAGTATTGCAGCTTGTTCTATTTGTAGTGTGTCTCTGCTACATGGCCCAGTACAGCATGCCATCATGCTTGGAGGTGGCAGTAGGAAGATGTTTGGAGATCTGAGAGGGGGCAAAGGCCTGTCTGTACTTTTTCCATGTTCATTTGGGCTTTCCTATTTAGTTCTAATTGATTGCCTTTTAATAAGTGTGAGCCCTTCAAACTCAAGTGTTAGTTTTGTTTTTTCTGTTCTTGTCACTGAGGAAACACATCAATATTTGATTCTAACACATTTTGAAACAGAATTGGCATATTTCTTTGGTAGTATATTCTAGCAAAATTGCACAGGCATTGCATGATGAAAACAACTAATTTTTGCCTTTGGGTATTCATTTTATTCACAGTGAGAAGGGGAATCCTGATGTGCAAGTGAAGGGAACTCTGTATTTGCATGAACTGCTTTCTGGTTTGGCCTTTCAGTCTGGTGTTTCCCTGCTATTTTGTTTGTAGGCATTTATACGTGTCAGTTTAACAGTTTCCTTCAATAGTTACTGCAGTTTTCCAGATTCTTTTGGGTGCTTACTCTTTTATTTCCCTTCAAAACTCTTCTGTCCTTCTAAATATTCTTACAGCTTTGCTCAGACTGCAGGGTCAGATTCTGTACCTTCAAGTGAACTTAACTTTGTGTTCAGCCTGGGTCAGGTTTTAACTTCATTTGCCTTTAAACGTGGGTCCATGCTTTACTTTCACAGTAAAGGCACGCTGTTTCAGTGCAAGTACATGGTGTTCCTTTGTATTTGCTGTTGGTGTGGATGTAGGCTACTATTAACAAAGTAAGAAGAAAGGGTTTTATCGATATTTATAGAAGGCGTGTGGTTTATTTTTCCCCATTGGGTGTGTTGTTAAATAATAACCTCTATAGCTCAGTGCTGTTTCTAGGTAAGTTTATAAAAGTACACACATCACTAGAAGGACTAAGGTGTTTTTTTTCTCTAAACTGTATGGAATGTACTGTCCAGTCTATAATGTGCTGGACTGCAGCAGTGAAAAGTGTGTTCTCTAGGTGAAAAGCGAGATGTACGGCACTCTGGTGACATGAATATAATTAGTTCTGGGGAAGGAAGAGTGAGTTACGGTTTGTGGTCATCTGTGTATTAAAATAGGTTTGTGTCATTTCCTTAAGCAGACGTAGAAAGCTTTAACCAAGTCGAAGTAGCCCTGGTGATACATTATGACTTGGCTTGGGTAGAGCATCCTGCACTCTGCGGGCAGAAGGAGGCAGGTACAAGTTACCTTGTCAGGGCAAAGAAACAGTTATTTGCTCCTGCATATCATCTCGCCTTTGTTCTGATCTGCCCCATATTTGGCTGCGACGTGGAGGGCTTTGGGGACTTTCTGCTTTCTGAGGTGGACAGCTCCTCCCCACAGGCTGAGCCTGGCCTTCTTGCAGGCTGGAAGCTCTGTGAGGAGGAGAGATGTATATTTCCAAGCTGGTTGGCGACAGCTTAAAAGGAGAGGTAAATGCTGAAAAACCAGGCTGCCTCCTGTCTGGCTGACCGAAATGAGGCCAGCTGGGAATTTCTGTCAAGCAAAACACCTCCCCCTTGGAGTGATTTAAAGCACAGTCTGCAGCCGAGCGTGCAGGGCAAGGAAGAGGTTTATGGTGAGCAGATTGTTTCATCCAGCATCTGCAAGAGTTGTTTCTTCTCTGTTGTTTCATTTTCTCTTTAAGGAAGGTGGCTTTTAGGTATGGCACAACGTTTCCGTCCTGCCAGAGTGACGGATACGGTCCTCAGAGTGAGGGATGCGGTCCTCTGTGGCATGCGGACTGCTGCTGGTTGCCATGGCAATAGAAAGCCTCCCCAGCCAAGGATGAGAACGCTCCATCGCAATGTCTTTGCTGGGAAATGGCTACAGCAGCAGAGAAATCTCATCCTGCTGGGGAGCAGAGCTGCCATAGAGTATCTCAGTCACGACTGAAATACACTGACCCTACGCAATGGAATTGTGGATCACAGGATGAGGGTGTTTATTTTCAGACTGAAAAGGTATTACGGCATATTGAAATACCTTTCTGCTGTCATGTGGAAAACCAGACATTCCTGGCATACTGTGTTACTTCTGCCTAGCAGGGATGCTCTTCTCTCAACCTGCTCCTACACAAGAGCACAAGTGCCGCAATGGACTTTCTTAGCTAGATCAGTCAAATCTTGTATTTAGTCATCTTTCTGTTGCTTGGTGAGTTACATTTTAGTATGCCATGGGCAAGTATAAAGACGATTCTTATATAAGCCACTTTAATTGAGTTTGTCAACTTTAATATCCCATTCTGATCTCATTTACTGCTCTTCAACTTCACTGACTTCAGCAGATTAATTTCTGATGCATGTGGTCACAAGAGAGTTTCCCATCTGAAATGCCCAAGTGGTGCAGTGAAGAGAGGCAGCCGGCAGCGCTCTCTCGCATGTTGCTGTTTTCACAGTGTGACCTTTCCATCAAAGAATAATCCTGGTCCTCATGTCATGCAAATACCCACTGGTTAGAAGGGAAACTGATAGCTGTTGCTGTCTACAGACAAAACACGTCCTGAGTTTCAAAGCTGTTGTATTTCTTCACTCTCTTTGCACACGTAGGAATTCTATATAATCGTTTGTAGGCCGTAGCCTGTATTTTCATGACTCTTACTTTACTTCATCTAGCCTGCTGTGGGTGTTGCCAAAATATAAGAAGCAAGCAATGAAGGGAATCTTTAGTACGGTGTGTTTGAAAAGCTTTTATAATAGTTTATTTTAAGTCCTTGCCTCTGTGTGGGTAAAATGTAATTAAAGCAAGAGCTGCATTGCAAATGATGCTCGTTCTGAAAATACATTAAGTATATATCATCAAAGTTTTTCTTTCTGAAAGCTTTAATTTTGTAAAAATACTGGAGAGCAATTGAAATAGAAGCCTGGTAAATAGTGCAGAAGTATTTTAGTAACTGTAGTACTAACGTGCAGAGCATACTTTTTTTTTTCCCCTTTATTTTTTTTAAATGGCATTAGTATTCCAAACAGCAAAATCCCTGGCTGGAGAATTGTAGAAATGATGATTGCTCATTAGCAAATAGAATACAGATGTTCTGTTCATTTTGCCTGAGTGCTTCACATAAACACCTTGGGGAGTGACTGGCACAGAGTACAAAACTTGATAGCGTAACGCTGTGCTAAACACTTCGGGGCTGGCAACAGAAGCAGAAGCATACCATGTAATTTTGTAAAATTTCATGTAATTTTTAATCATTTGTAGTGTTTGTGTAATGTGACAACCTTCATGGGAAGTGTTGGGGGGGGGTGTTTCTCTACAGGGCTGTAATCAACACCAGAAACTAGAGTTGGGTCAACTTTGTCTTTTCATGTCTTTTTGGTTGACTTTCTGCCTTCAGCTTAGAAAAGAACAAACTTTTCATCCCCCCTCCATGTCTGTGAATCTGGTATCGGTTGTATGGTTTTGTATTTGCCTGCCCAGTTGCACAGAGTTTCTTGGGCCTCTGAGGTGGCATCTGTTTTGGTCTTTTCTCATGCGACTTCAGGTGATGTTACCAGGTAAGAAATTTGTTGTTCCTCCTCTCCCTTTCTTCCATTCCTCCATCCTCCCCTCCATCACCAATCTTAATTGCTTTTATTTTTCTTTGAATTTTTAATCAAATAGGTGCCATGACTGTTTTGAAGCACATACTAAGTAAGGACTGGAGTAGTTAAGGCACCTTTGGGAACTTTCTGACAGTTGTGTGTTGGTGGCTGTGGAGTTTTACATCCCAATATAATGTTGCTGAATTCTCAGTTCTCTCTGCCAATGACTGTGGTGCTTATGGAGTAGCTGAAAGGGGGGATGCACTTACTCTGCTGGAGGAGCCAAGTGAGTTAAGCCTCTCTGTGTCCCTTACTCTTGGACTCTTCTCCTTGCAGGATTTTGTAAGAGAAAGATCTCCCTTCCAGTGAAGATGCAGGAATTGTTTGGTTTTTAAAACCCATGGAAGAAACGCTGAATCTCATTCCTGTGATTTGGTAGACTTTTAAAGAAAGGGGATTCCTAGCTGTGATATTACTCTGGCCTCTTGCCATGATGTGTGTTGTACTTGTTTAGTTGCTAGGGCCAGGTTGGGAAGAAGTAGAATGAACTTTTAATGTTTCAAACTCCATTTATTTTATTAAAAAATATATTGATTCCAATGGATTGTTTTTGTTAATTTTGGGGTTCTTTTTTTACATTGGGTAAGAAGTCTTCAAATTACTGCCATAACGTCACAGAGCAGTAAAGTTGAGCTTCAAAGCAGTTTCCAACCTGCGGTTTCAAACTGCAGCTGAACGACCATATGCCAGACCTGATTGCCTGCTGCAGCTACTCTGAAAAATTATTATGCAGCAGTACATCCTTGGCAAGCAATTATTAAAAAATGCTTTTGTGGAGGTTTTTTTAGGCCTTTTTAAGTAACTGCTTCTTTTACACCTTAGTGGAGAAGTCTTTAAAGTATTAAGCAATGTCAGCGCAAGAATTGGTCAGATGATACAAATGAGAAGATGGCATTGGGCACCCAGAGAGCTGGTTATAGCCTCAGAGTTTGTTGGTTGTGAGCTCCCATCCCCTTTTTAAGCAAATATTCAAAGCTAAATGGAACTTATTAACGTCAGTTTATCCTGCTGAGTTGAAAACAGTCTGTCTAAATGTAAAAAAAAAAAATAGTAGGTATCAAAGTTAAACCACTTTTAGAGGCAGAATCAAATTAAAGTGAATTGAAACAAGTTGGATCAGCATGAAGTGACTCTGTTTGTAAAGAGTACTTTGCATTTCTATATCTTTTCACAGCCATAATTGAGAGAATAATATCGTTAACTTCACTTACAAAGCTGCTGTTTGCTTCCTTGTCTTGCCCTAAAGCAAACAAAATAGGAAGGTTCCCAATTTGGAGTCTGTTGAATGAACCCAAATCACTTATGTGCTGTTTAGTTGTCGTGGCAGCAAGGCAAATAGATGTGAAAAGATTAGCCAAATAAAAAGGCAAAAACCTTGGCCCTCTTGTAAGGATTTGGAAACCCAGTTAGTAGTTCACCAGTTGTTGAAGCCGCAGGATAAAGGCATGTAGGAAAAAGCAGGCTGAAAGTAAAATGCCTCATCTGTGAGATGTATAGGAATGGGGCGATTCTTGGGATAAAGTTTTAAGTTTCACTGTTTTCTCTTCCTTTATCTTCCTGTTTCTGTTTCGTTGCAGTTTCAGTATGTATTGAAAATCACATTAACAAATAGCAAGGGTGTGAAGGAAAGCATGTTAAAGAAGAAAATTAATGATTATGTTAGCTTAATGTCTGAGACACTGCCCTGTTTTGCAAGGAAGATATATCTAGAGAGGTGTTAGTGAGGACATGAGGTTTCTTATTCAATCACATTAAAAAAACCTGATGAATTGGAGAGTTCAGGACAGCTACAGCAATTATTGTCAGCTGAGACACATGTAGTAGGAGAGAGTCAAGGGCTCAAAAAGCTTGCAGAGTGAGTACACCAGCCAGGCAGCCCATGCAGAGGAGAAAAATCAAACTCATCCATTTAGAAGGAAGGATGAAACACATTACCTGAAACCACAGTGTCTGCATGGAAATAGGATGTGCATTTGAGGCGGTGCTATTCCCAGGGTTTTGCTGGCACAGGTTTGGCGGACATAGGTACAAGTAAGAAGGGTTGTTCCTGTATATCTTAAGAGTCCATCCTTGAATATACAGGCCCAGGGCTCTGTTAGAGGGAGTCCAGACGGACTGAGCCTTTGGTCTCCTGTCAGTGCTGAAGATCTGACGTACTTTACTTTGAAATTGATAAGTGGAGTGGTAGAGAATTGTTGGTGTGATATGAATTATTCCCACTGTTATTAAATAATAAACATGACCACGGTGACCTACTCACTATCTAGACTGCATTCTTTCTGTGGCTTAATCATAGTAAGGGCTTCATATTTGAACTACATAGTGTCACGAGTGAGATGTGGGCCGTTGAAGACAGGGGCAGCAGAAGGAAGTTGGTAGATTGATACCATATCATGTGTATCATAAAGTCAGGTAGTAAAAAGCCTCAGGAAATTATATTTATTAAGTAATGCAGTCAGAATTGCACTTAGACATGATTGCTTTGTATTTACTAGCTGTGTTTACTGCTTTTTCTGATGTGCCTAAATAGGAAAAAACAGGTATTTGGAAACTTCAGGGAGTGGAAAATGGAGTTCTAGATCTGAATCTGTACAGTTACTTTTGGGAATAACACAGCAGAACGAGTGAGCTGCACAGCAGATGCCAGGATTATATGATGTGGAAGGAATTTTTTACTTTTAAACCCTTTCAGTGTGATGAAATGCAGGGGAGAGGAAGGAGGGGCTGACATAAGTGCCCTCATTTTTGTTAACCTCTTCTGTGCTCTGAATCCAGAGATACCAGTTGATTCATGCAAGCACAGCCCATCTGTGTAGGTGGACTCTACCAAAACAGTAATTAAATGTAGTGTATGTTTCTGGACTGGAGCTAAAAGGGAAAAGAAAATAGTAGTATTTATTCTGTGGTTTAAAGCTGTGCTGCTATAAACAGAAAATGCAACAAACGGAGAACTGAGTTTGCATGAAAATGGATGAAGAGTACAGTGTGTCTATTTTGGTATTTATGCATTATTTAAAACAAGTTTAGCAGACTGTAAAGCTTTCAATTATAGTCAGCTTGTGTATTCTGCCACATTGTGCAGCAGCTCAAAGTAAAGTGGACCAGCAGTTGTTCACAAAAGCTAACGGCTTTCAAGACCAGCTCATGGGAGGAGCAGATGGTATTTGGGCATTGTTTTGTGGTCTTGCAGTCCAGGCAATGCCATGTTGAGCTGATTCATGGAGGTCCATTTGCAGAGCCATCATAGTGAGCTGCTTCATTGAGAGGAGAAGAAACGTTTGAATGAACTTTATTGACTTTTGTGCTGTATTTAATAAATGCCAATAGCTGCTGATAAAATGACAAGAGGATATCAGAGCCTTTAGGAAATAAACCGGTGTCCTTTGCAATTGATGATCCTTTCATTCAGGAGAGCTGTATGGGCTGTGACAAGATGAAGAAGCCACGTGGGTAGGGTTCAGCCCCCATGTTAATGGTGGGATCACGCAAGACTGGGTCACTGGAGTGGGCCTGGTGAGCCAGCAGCACAGAGCTGCTGCTGCTGCTGGGTGAAGGCCCCGGTGCTGCCTCTGCACCAAGTTTCGCTCCAACTTCCACCTCGTTGTGCAACAGAAACCAGTGCAGGGTGAACGGCATTCCCGCATGCATGGTTATGCAGGGGCACTTACATGTTTTAGCTGGACAGCAGGGACATGTTTTTCTTGACTAATTTAAAGAGGGTGAAAATGCGTCCTTGCCAAAGGGAGGAAAAAGGCTGGGGGAACTACTCTAAAGCAGGGACAGCAGTGAAAACCAAGGAGACAAGATCTTTGCAGTGTTTCCCTTATAGGCGCTAGTAAAGCTCCAGGTGACTTAGCATTCAAAACCTGTTGAACCTGTTAGCAAGCAGGGAGCCCTGTATCCTCACTGTAGATGGTTTGTTTGTTTCTACTAACTGCATTTCAATTGCCTAGTGATAGTGTTTGTTTTCTTGGAATTTGCTTTCTGGTGCAGGGTTTCAGTGGTGGCTCGTGACCAGCCCTGCAAAGGTGGGGTTGATGCAGGCCAAGGTCCAGCGGGGCCGCAGGCACCCCCAGCCCTGTCCTGAGCACAGAGGAGGAGTGTGGGGCTTCTAAGGGGCTGCATGTGTGGAAACAGGGGAATTCTGCAGTCTCTTCCTACTCCCGCTGGCAGGCACGGTCGGCATTAAACCCATTGCTTTTATAGGAACAGGCTGACCTACTTATTAAAGCATTGTATTTCAGTGTTCGTCAGTGGCTGTCTGCCCCAGAGGGGTTGTGTTTCTGGCCCTGCCGAAACTGGGGGCCCCAGCCTTGACCCAGCTTTGCTGAGCGTCTTGGGCTCCATGTGCTGGTGTGTCTGGCCAGTGATGAGGAGCTCTGGTGCCTCAGCAATGGGCACCGTGCACTTATCCATGTGGAAAATGGGAAAAAGCCTGCTGGAAGGACTGATACTTGCCAAAGAGAAACAGGAAAATAGAAAGGAAAATTGGAGGGGAGTGATGCTTAAGTAATATGAAAGGTTTTGACCAGAAATGCGGTTTTGATTGCATTCTGTAGGGTAAATAGGGGCAAGACACCAATTGGCAATAGCTGTGGGTATGCTTAGGGTACCTGAAAGGAAAACTGTTTTGCCAGCTTGTGAAATTGAGAGATGGTTGTAGTCAGCTGCTCTTCCCTAGCCATAGTTGTAAATCAAGGTAAGGGACTGCTTGATAAGAACACGTGCAAACAAGAAAATTTGGAGACTTAACATCTGTGAGGGGTCAGTTCAGTGAGGAGCTCCCTCTAGCTTCGGTCAGCTCTTAATTTAAGTAATGTAAGATTTGTGCATGTGCATCTCATCTCATGGAGGTGATGGCATCAGACAACACGGGAGGCAGTCCTGCATCTCTTTTCCACCAGGGCCTTGGTCTGTTTTAGCAAATTCAGATTTCTGTGAGCAGATGACAAAGTGTGGTGGTGGAGAAGATGGGACAGCACCAGGAAATGTCCTTTCTGTAGCAGGCCATTGCTGCTGCTTCTGCTCTGGGGGGCTTTCAGTTTTTCAGGGCTATTGGATGACCATTTTGCTAGGCTGGTGAGGAGTATCTGCTCCATCCATCTTAACAGTGACTTAGACTCTCTCTGTTGGTCTGGGTGGAATATATACCTTCACATGACTTGCCAGTAAAACCGGATCTGCTGCTCTGACAGAACTCTTCAACTGGTTAACAAAAAAAAAACACCAAGAAAATTGGCTGGGTTGTATAGAGGTTTTATGAATATGTGTTTAGTTTCCAGTCTGGATAGCCAACACAGTTGTCCAAATAGTTAAAGCTTTCCAAGAGATTTCCTCCAGTTTTGCCCCATGAAAAGCTGTGACCTGCTCTGTTAATGACACTGCAGCGTAGCTTTAGCTTTGTTGACCATGGGAAGTGGAGTTCGTGAAGGATACACACTCAGCCAGAGTGTCATCACAGGTTTTCCTGCAAATTTCATTTTTCTATCTTTTGTGCTTTTTCCCCAGTACCTTGTATGCACACGTGTGTCTCTTTTTCTTTGATGTACACATATACCCTTGTCAAACTACTTAATCTAGAAGTTTTGAAAGAAAAGAGAGAATTTGTGTGTTTAAATTCTTGAGAGGCACTCTGCTATCATAATGATAGAGCTGTAGGATTACGCAGAGATACAAAATGACAGCCATCATAGTTAATACTCATCAGCATCCTTTCTAGCAATCTCAAAGCAGTCCCATCAGTAAAAAGCCTAAGCAAGCTGTGCTGCATTATCATGATTGAGGGCCAGATCAGATTTGATGCTGCTGGCTGACAGGAGTAGAAAAAGAAGTTTTCCCACTTCTAAAACTAACTTTATAAATAAGCTGTTTGTAACATTGCAAATACTTGTGTTAAAATACCCAGTAACTACATGAAAACCAACCTCAAATGTGTTTCCAGACACTTTGCCTTGAAAATGAAAGGAAGGGAGCTTCTTACATTCATCTCTGATAAAGGAAGATGTAGCTCAGTGCTTCCCCAGCATTAAGATTTGGGGGTTTATGAATTCCAGGCCCAGTCAAAATAAAGTCTTAAGGTCCTTTCCAACCCTAACTGTTCTATGATTCTGTGATTCTAATATTGATTTTTAATGGGGCATAATTACCACTATTAGTCTTCTCTGAAACAAGTGAGTGGTATAACTTAACCTCTAGCCATGGTAAAGCTTTACACTCTTTTCCGTAACTGTTATTATCATTGTGCAATCTGGCACTTGGTTTTTGCACTAAGGTGAGCCCTGTAACTATCAGGTCTCTACTGGAATTTCACTTGACATTTTTGCTTAAAATAGAATATTTTCGTTGGTGTATTCCCAATGGAAGAATCTTTGTGGGTTTTATAACAAAGGCTCTACAAAGACTACAATACATGCCATTAACATGGTTTTTATACCAGATGAAATGTTGCACCGGGTTTATGAATGTTTTTAAATTGGGGCATCGGGTATGTGTTAGGGGAGAGCAAAGGATCCCTATAAAGTTTTCAGTTCTATTCATGACTGCATGAAAGACAAGAGTTTGCCTATAAATGATGGCATTAAAATGAAAAATAAATAGGAGCTTTTTCCTCATTGAATTTGCTCTTCCAGAGGTCCGCCACCCTTATACTTTGGGATTTTTCTACCCCCTGCTGGAGACGGGAAGAAGGGAAGTGGGGAGGTTCAGCGTGGGGAGGGAAATCTTCAGCAGACACTGGGCTGTTTAAAACCTCTTCATCTTGTGACTGTGAGGGGTGGTGAGATGGGTCGGGAGGGCCTCTGTGCGGCGGTGAGTAGCTGTCCTCTCTGTCCATTTGACTCTCCCATGAGGGGGCAGGCGATCGTCAAAGATCAGTGCGCAGAGAGGCAGAGATGGGAGAAGATGAATGTGTGCTCTCTGTTTTGTTCTGTTGTAATCGATCTGATTACCAAATGTTATTAAGATTTGTTTCCCCAGACAACCCGTGCTTTGCTCTCACAGACACACAGATCTGACGCACAGATCATGCTAGTAAATTGAATTTGAGCTGACAGAGTTAGTATGAACTGTTTGCGGTACGTACATGAAGCAGAACTCTCTTAAGGCCAGAGAGATGCCTGTGTGCTGCACTGGCAAGGATTACAGAAACTCATGCTTAAAATCAGTAAACCAGCTCTCGCTAGAGTTTGTTGAAATTGTGGAGTACAAAAAGAAATGTGGGGCATTTTTTCTGTTTAGTTGTTAACACAAAATCGACAAGAAGACTTCCTACTAGCTAAAAACAAACCCTCACTTTCTTCATGGCAGCTTTTACCATGCCCCCTTCTTGGCTGGAGTGATGGATGGCCGTTCCTCCCTAGCAGGGACATGGCCTCCCCATCCAGCAGGGATGGGGAACTACGCTGGGGAGCTGCAGGCAAAATGAGATCTACCACCATTTAAAAGGTGGTTTCCTCTCTAACCTTGCTGTACACCCACAAGAATGGCACAAAACAAACTTGTGATTCTATTAATGAAAGCACTAATTTTTAACAAAACTGTCCTGAGCTATAGCTAAGCTGCCCAGCTGTTCTAGTCTGGTGCTGAGCCCTGCAGGATGCTGGTACGCTGATCCTCTTCCATGGCCACTACTCGTTCTCTCGATACCCGTGTAAGTGCTTTCCTGGCTTATAGCCACAGCTCTCTCTGATATCTGGATAAAGCTTCATTTAATTTTACTGGTTTTTTTAATGTCCAGCAACTTCTGCTAGGCTCAGCCTGTGCTCGTGATCAGT
>WTXV02028550.1:0-17574 GCA_009823435.2 Nymphicus hollandicus | reverse complement strand
TAAAAACATTGGTGTTATCAGCTTTGTTCCCAGGCTGAAAGTCAAAACCACAGCACTGCACCAGCTACTGAGAAGGAATAAAAATGACTGCGCTACTGCTGAACCCAGGACATATATATAAATATATATATATAAAAAACAATAATACAGTCTTAGTTTTTAGAAAAGGTACAGAAGAGAATCATCCCTCATGAAGTTAGAGGAGTTAAAGAAGCTGTATGGGTGAGGAAAAGAGAATACAGGGAGTGTGTGGAGTAGAGTTACACACCACCATCCTATTTTGGAGTGCCAAACACTATTCAGAATCATTGAATTTTGGAGCTTAAAACCAAATAACATAAGGTTGTGTAATTCCCAGTTACACAACCCTATTGGTGCACAAACTTTTCATTGCCATTAATCATACACCGGCTCTTCACATCAGGCTAACTAAGCTCTTTCTATCAAGCTGGTCAGGCACTTCAACTTAAACCCACCACATAACAGGTTGAGTGTCCATCAAATAACGAACAGCAGGGTGAGTATTCACCAAACATCTGGGGGCTTCTGAAGAAAAAAGTCATGAGGGAGCGGGCTTATGCAGATGATTTTTTCTGGAAGGCTGGATCCAATATCTTGAATAGACACTGACAGCTCCTGTATGCACTAAATATTTCAACAATGGGTTTGTGGGTACAGTTTTGTAGGTGCTCTGTATGAAAAAGTTCAAAATTATTTGAGATCACTAGATATAACGACGAAATATATGAGATATTATAATGTCAAAATGTAGCATTGGTATTCTTGCCTTTCCTGATTAGTCCAGTGATAATACATTATGGTTTTCTTTCTAAGCAGCCAACACAAAGATCAGAGGAGGAGGGATACAAATTATGCAAAGCTTTGAAGTAATGTCCTTTCATGCAAAAATTCCATGGTTACAAATACATTTTTAAATAAGAAATTGAAGGTGAGGGAGGTAGTCTAAAACCACACATCTAAAGCTAAGCCCAGCCTGCTCACATTCCCTGCTTTGCCAGCTCCACTTTTGCAAACTCATGGCTTACGGCAGTTCTCTGTTCCAAAATTGTGTTTGTACCTTCAAGTTTTGAGCTGCCAGAATACAACAAAGTAGCCTGGGAAAAGGGATAACTTTCTTTTTTTTTTAATAAACTTTGTTTCTCTTTGATAAGTTCCCAGGAAGCATATGGCTGCAGCTTCTGACCTTCTTAGCTTTCCTTTCTGTGAATAACTCTGCATAATCTTAGCATACTCAGGCACAGTTTAAAGTGGGTTGGTAGTGGTGTGTAAATCCTGAAGGTATGTATGCCAATTAAAGAATATTCAGTTGTAGCTAGCTTGCTTATTAATTAAAAGTCAATTAAGAGTTTCCATAGCATCCAAACAAAACAAAATAATAGTAATTATGTTCTGAATATGAAGGGGAAAATGACAATATTTTTTTCTGCTGATAGGTCTGTTTCATATTTCAGGAAAGAGGAACAGCAAAAAAAAAGCAGAGAAAAAAATGTACTGAACAATCTGTAAGGCAAGGGCTATAACTAGCTAGAAGAAGGAGTTCCAGGTGTATACCTTAGCAGAATAAATAAGAAAAAGTGTCAAAAAAGGCCCTGCAATCACTGCTTTGAAAAAGGTACATTAACATTACTGAGCGCTTTCCAGCACACAATATGGAGAAAATCTAAGCTGGTGCAATTCCAGTAAATTAAGAGGAATATTTTTTTTTCAGTCTCAACTCTAATTTATCCCTACATTTTCTAATAAAAAGAGCTGTTGAAAAGTTTCATTTTCCATGTGAAATTTTCCTTTGTTCAGCCATCCTGAAAGACCCACTGAAGAATGAGCCAGATAGCCATTTCAGCATCATCTTTTCAGGCTTTCTGACCTCAGCCATCAGCCTGAAGTAAAGTCATCACATCAATGGAAGAAAAAGTGATAGACTGCCTCAGGGGTAAGCACTTAATTAGCCTAACTGATATTTTTAATTGTTAAGGGGCTTAGAGATAATATAGATTCTGCCATAATTCTGCCCACCACTATTTCTCTTCCACTGAAGAGGAGGGGCTCCAGCCCATTTCTTGTTGCTGTAGCAGCTCACTTGATTTGGGAAGACAACCTTCAGAATTCGAAGGAAGCAGATTCAAAGTAAGAAATTTAGCAAGTCTAGATGGATCATAGGCAAACTTTCCTTGGAACACGGTTTTGGATTTCAGGAACTAAGATCCACTCCAATCCCAGTACATTGGTCTATTCTGGTTACATACCTAGCCTTTCACTCTTAGAAGAGGGGGCAGGCAGAACCCAGCGTCCAACCCCACAGAGAGAAACACAACTGAGTGGCCAGCAGCCAATTTCTTTCAGTGTTTACAACCGTCTTTGTAGACTTTACTACAGTCCCTGCTGAGTCAGCTGTTCAATTATAACAGCTGAGCAATTTTAAAGTGATATACAAGTCATAGGTTCCTTTGGAACTGAATGACACCCAAGTAACCATTAAGGGTGCCTGAGACACAGCCGGTAATGTCTGAATGACAAGTTTGGCCATTACTGGTGTCAGTTCCTACTGACAGTGGCAGTGCTGAAAAGATGCGTGAAAAGCTGCTCAGTGGCTCAGTAAAAGGAGTCCTGTAGCTTCACTTTACAGAAGCTACCACTAGAGCTAACCTTTATTGGAAAACTAACTGCCAGTCTTAACATGCAGAACTAGTCAAGGAGCTCCTCAGAAAGGCTCACAACAGGATGGAGGGATTTACACCAGTGCTCCCTGTGCTGTTTTATAGCCAGAAAGGTGCTCTTGAAGTTGTTGCCAGTCAAGCAAATTAAAGTGATTTTTAATCCATTTACAAATAAGAAGGAAAGTCCAAAAGAACATTTGTTCTTGTGGCAAAGGGAGAAAATCCTATTGTCCCTCTGTGACACAAAAGCTTCAGTGTACACATTATCTCTGGCTGGGAGACCTGCAGTCTTCAGACATCACCTGTGCCCACTGAGCTAATGGGAAATTCATTTGATAGTTTGATTCAGGTTTACCAGGTGAATAGAAAAGTTGAGAAAAAAAACCCAAACAAAACACATCAAAACAAAATTCACTCTGGATATATCTTATTAACAAGTAAAGTCACTTTGGGAGAGTCTTTCATTTTGTAGTTATCATTTCCTATATCTGTTTACCAAAACTTTTAGTTTCTGCACTTTATACAGAGCAGGGAGCTATGTATATAGGTAATGGATTTACATGGAACACCAAAGGAGCTTCCAATTGGTTCTTTACCATGTCTTGTGGCACAAGGCAGCTTGTATTTATATAATGAGAAATTTAAAGCTGGTGAAAAAAGTATTTACTTTTGTTTCCCATAAAATATGAATTTATGCAATTTATTGCTATAGGCAGTTTCTAAAGCCAGGAGTCGACCACTGTTTGTTATCAGAACATTTAGTGGGACACATGGATTTCCACACCTCAGAGGCTAGAACGAGACCACATCCTTTATATTATTTGTCTTGTATCCTTCTGCTAAAAATTTTCTAGATGTCTCTGGAACACTTGCTATTTCCAGTCCATTGCCAGTACTGAATGCACTGAACATGCAATTATGGACTTGGAAGTGTGGGTTTGCAACTTCTTTGCAGTTCCTCAGGTTATAGGCATAAAAATGAAAAGAACCTCTGTGTAACCAGCTTTCAGGTTTTAGGCTGTCTCTTTCAGTTTCTGATATACATAATTTAACATAAAGCGAGTTGTACAGGTGTATAGTTTCAGCAGAAGCAAACAAAGCCCATATTAACCTGAACTTTTAGTCAAAGTTCAAGAAGACTGAAGGAAAGACAAAAGGTTTTTATTCTCAACAAGTGCCAATTAGAACTTCTACAACATGAACTATATTTCTGTGTCTCACAGTGGAAAGGAAATTAACAGATTAGAAGTACAAAGTCAGCATACAGATCTGGGAAAGGAACTTGCTGTCAGCTAATATTTGTTCACAGACACAGATATCTCTTGGTGTAAAAACATTGTATTATAGTGTTAAATCTGTTCTGTAAGCACTTGTTACTCACATTGTTTTAGAATTGCCTTTCTCTGAAATAAAATTCTGCCATTCCCCCTCTAAGTTCTTGTAGAGGTAAATCAAGTGCTCTGAGTGCATCTTCCTCAAGGAAATCTCTTGGTGAAGTCAAATTTTGCTGTGTAA
Source organism: Nymphicus hollandicus (assembly GCA_009823435.2). Taxonomy (NCBI): domain Eukaryota; kingdom Metazoa; phylum Chordata; class Aves; order Psittaciformes; family Cacatuidae; genus Nymphicus; species Nymphicus hollandicus. The sequence continues at coordinate 13,384 of WTXV02028550.1, read as the reverse complement.
GCAGTTCAGAACTAAATCCTTGACAGTGCTCCAAAAGGACCTGGAAAGGGCCCTAGGTAAAACAAAATCTGCATACAAGTAAATGAGCAGAACAGCAGCACAGGGCAAATACACATGGATAGTAGAGGCTCCATAAGATACAGCCAAACGGACTGATGATGAAATTTTGCAGTCTTTGTTTCATTTATATGATATCCAGTTTATAGGACAAAGAAGCGCCTGATGAGTAAGCTCACCATTCATGACTCAAAGGTACTTAAAGCAAATATATAATTCATGGCAGAATGTGCTATGTAATGAAAGAATGGCATTGATCATAATGCTCCATGTGAATCTGAAAAACGCATACAGACATCTCTCACCAAGTATCCACACTCCAGTTGTCTACCTACCTGGTTTACTTCCCATTTTCCTTTTTTTTTCTTTTTTAGCTTACTTCTCTGCACATGAGAAATTACAATTAACTGCACTGGAGTTCATTTCAGCATCACTTAATAAACTCAACCATTATGATGCCAGACACTGATCTCTGTTAGTTTTCTGCTAATGTTAAATGTTTTGTGCATGAGGACTGGGGAACATCTAGTTTAAACAGGTTCAGATTTTTAAAAAGCAGATGACAGAACTCTTAATTTCCTTCTAATCAGACCCTGTGGACTAGGACTCAAGAAACCAGGGGAAATGGATGAGAGAGGAGAGAATGTTCTTTTATTTATTCTTTTCTCAAGCATATGAAAGATAGAAACAGAGGATTTGAGGCTGATTGACATGTTTATTCAGGCACAGGAAGCTGGAAACAAACTAAAGAAGTAATTTTACAGTTTCAGGTCTTTTTTGAAATTCAACTTGAAAAAAGGAGGAAACCCTGATAAAACAAAGGTAGCCTCTGGCTACTTTCAATATTCCAAAACAAGAAACATTTCATAACAGTTTTGTCTTTGTGAAGAATTTTGTGTCCATGCATTGTGAACTATGGAGTGCAAGAACCAAGACTGAAAAGCAGCTGCACAGAAGAAAGGTCTCATTCCTTGACACATTTTTCTAGCGTTATGAGCAAGATCCACAGAAAGACTCACAGAGACATTGACAAATGCAGATGCTTTTGGACACAACAGTGGTTCTGTGGCATCAAATTAACCTGAGGAACAGCCACAAAAAATTACCAAAATCAAGAGGAGTTTTTTTTTTTTTTTTTTAATAGCAAGTAGAATGGTTCTTTTAAAAAAAGGAATCCCTGAGTTGCATTAGGATACTGTAAAATTTATGAAGGGACATAAACTTCATGCTTCAGGTATAAAATACAAACTATCTCAGGCTGGAAAAGACATTCCTCTGTGCTACTGACTATCCTATTATTCTTTATCATGGGCTTGTGGCTTCCTGTGAAGCCTCTGGGCCTGGCCACTGGCAATAAGAGAAAGTATTTTGCTTTGTGTCTTCCATTCCAAATATACCTGTGAGTATTCATGAGCCAAACATTGTTAGCACTCAGGGACCTCCTGTGGCACACCCCATAACATCCCTTCTGTAAGTTTCCTGTCCTCTATTTTATCCATAAAACCCCTGAGCACCTCAGGTGGGAGGGGAAAAGGCAGATCTTGTAAATAAGGAAGTACTGCAGTAGGGAGTATTTACAACACCAGCACATGCCTAGGGCACACACAGTAACAGAAATAAAATCTTACCAACCTTTTCATAAATACAGTGAGGCACTTCAACATCTAATAAAGTAAGCATCACCATTAACACTGCTGTAGCCTGCCTTCATCTCCTGGTTGTATTGCAGGAAAGTATGTTTGAGAATAAGAATTTGCACATGCAGAAAGGTCTCTGAGATGGTTTGTTTAAGCTCAGAGTATGAGCTTTTATAAAAGAAATAGGAACCATTTTGTTGTTACTTCCCCCAGTTCAATCAGATTGCATTGCAGAAACACTCAGACACAGGATAACACTCAGAACTTTCCTTTGCAGACTTCAGATGCCTGAGCTATTGTAGTGGCTGCTTGCAGTACTCTGAGGTGCAGTTTCTGCAGCCCAGTATGAACTGTCAGAGTGCTTTCAAGCTCCCACAACCAGCTGAACACACAGGCTGCTTCCCTACTCCAGACTTTTGCCAGCCAACTGATCTGCACTGGTTTCCTGTCCTCATGTCCTTGCATGTTGGTCTCTACAGAAAGGAAAATCAGGTACTCAGTAGGTGCAGCATGCTATCACTAAGCTGAGAAATAGAAAAACAGGTCCTCAGCATGCTGCAAGGTATATATATGCATGTACAGCTTAATTTAAACACAACCTATATCAGAAATTGTAAGAGAAGGATGAGAAACACACTTCCTAGCAGGTTTCACACACTACTGTTAATTGTGGAGAATTGGTATATTCACCAGATCTGTGCTCCATTTCTCAAACTGAGTGAGAAATGAAGCTTTTCTCATGAAGTTTGACTCTTATTTTCATTTTCTCCACATCCTCATTTCAGTCTCATTCCTTGACAAGCCTGTACTCTGCCCATCCTGCGCAGGCTGCCCATCCTGTCAGTTCCAGCTACTTCTAACTCATTTCACAGTTTCTCCATTCCCAGTGATGCCCAACAATCTTCATAGGCACCAGACCTTGCCTTCCTGTTCTTTTCCTAACCGGAGTATTCATTTTTTACACAGTGAAAATGGTACCATTATTTTCTCTTTGCTCGCAGGTCCCTGTGCTACTACTGATTTTCTCCAGCAAAAACTTAGGGCTGTGGAGCTTCTTTAATAATATGTCAGTACCCCAGTGATATCCATACTGAGGCACCATTTTTATATCCATTGAGAAAACAGAAAATCGACTTAATTATATGATCCACAGCTTAAGCTTCACACATAAAGTTTTTATTCATTGGAGAAGTCTGAGGTTTCTTGCACTGAAGTATTCCTTTTCATTCTCTCCCAGTCTGGCTTGTGTCCTTGGTCTTTTTGAGACTGATGGATTCTTCCTTCACACCACCCAAACACAAACTGTAAGTCACTAACTGTACATTTACAGGAGTAGATAAAAGATGAATAGGAAGTAATATCTTGATCTGGAGCTGGGTGGTAACCTGCCCTCATTTCCACCTCCTGGAAAAGCTCCCACCTGAGCTTCCTTTTTGCATTTGAACTGCATCAGGAATCCTTATTAAGCCAAACTGACCTTCTGCAGTGCCTGGTTCTTTTCCTGCTGCTCAGGATAGCAGAAAGAATCTTTAAAGAGAGAGGCTATATCCAGACTGTTACGCTGACAGCACAGAATTATCACATCCATACTACATAGTACTTCATTTGGGGTCTCCTCTGGACATCCGGTGGCTGTACAGCAGCTTAGATTCTTTTTTGATTCCCCAGTTAAAATCACCTGAAATAATGTGAGGTCTGTACAAACAGTGGGGGGATTTTGCTTGAATCTGAGAGCATATATAGCATTCACTGGGTGAAGATATTCCTCATAAGATTTGAGAGTGCAAAGTCTTTTGGGACATTCTTGGAAGTCAGAAGGACCTGGTACAGAGCCATTCCTATTACCTTAATAGAAACAGCCCCTGAAATGAATGGCCTACTGAACCTCCTGGACTATTACCTTGGAATAAATTAAATGGAGCAGTTCAAAACAGGATGGTCAGAGTTCTAGAGCTCAAATTCACTGTCTGTGACTTTTATTTAGCAGAAAAATACAGAAGAGAGAGTTTCTTGGGTTGTTTTGGTATATAGCAGCACCCTTGTGCAGAGCGGAAGGAAGCAGCAATAATGAGAAGGTTCAGCTTTGCTCCTGAAGTATATATAAGGGTGATAACAGCTTCATCGTCTAGAAAAACAAAGTGGATTAAGGATGTTCAAAGTTTACTGGAATGCACTGAGAGTACAGCTGCTAAAAGGCATCAAGCCACTTGGGAGCCTGTGAGAACTGAACATTTTGTGAAGGCATGTAATTTTGTAACACTGAAGCAGTTTCCACAGGAGTAAAATAGTAATCTCTAGCATAAATGCTGCTCCTGAGAAACATGAAATCTTTTTTCCAGAGTAAGGGGGCTAATACCAAGGAATGGGTGAAGTTCTAAAAATAAGAGGACTGAATTTTTTCCCTGAGTCATAACAACTGCTTTTCTTGGATCAATCAGGAAGTTTTGGACAGAATGGTTGGAATTTAGCTTTGCTGTAATTTTACTTTAGCTTTGCCAAGTTCTTCTAGTACATTTCTGGTCATGCTTATCTTGCTAAGTACATCTTCTTATGAGTCATATTTCCCATAATAGCTTATAATTCATGATTATTGTGTCTTTTCCAATAAGTCCCAGGAAGCATGGATATGGAGAAATTAATAAGGAAAAGAAATTAAAAAGTAATAATAAAGCCCCTACATAAATACAAATTATTATGAAATAGCTAGTATTATCACACATATGAAGCATATTTCCTCACTAGCTGAAACCAGAGGAAACTATTTTTGTTCTTTCAGCTCATGAATAATGATCAATAATAGGTCATGGAAATACATTTTTCTAGTCATGGTTCTTCACTCAATCCTAATTCACAACTGTGAACTTTACCAAATTTCCTGTTGACTTCACAGGAGAGAAGTGCCATTTTTTCTTCTTGTGTGGTTTTCATTTCATCTCTTCTTTAGAATTTTCATTTAATAAGTGACTCATTAACTCAGGAAGTCCAAATTAGATGCATCAACACAAAAATATGAATATGGTGATCAATATATGTAGGAAGGCATAAGTGATCAGATTTTGTCTTTTAATGCACACATTTGAATTCACACATAATGAATTTCAGCAATAGGTGCACATATACCAAGGCAAAATTTCTATTTTCACTTCTTCTTTTAGTTCATAGCAAGATGCATTGCTCCTTAATGTTTGTATTGATTGTGAACTCATTAATATTTAATTTCTTAGTTAATATATATCAATTTCTGACAACAGAGACCACTTTCTGCTTCTTACTTGATATTTGGATTCAAATGAGGGTTCCCAATAAAGGAAACAGCAATCCAAAAGAATAGTAGTTATAAAATCATTATGGCATAAAATTAAACAGAAAGAGAAAACTATTCACAGTAGATTCCTAGAGAAAGGTAAGCTTGTGTAAGTCTTATAAAGAGAGACAAAATCTACTATGATCATGTAAGGCACTGTACAGAAGAAAGCAGAAGATATCACACAATGGTTTTAAATTTCAGGTGTTTTGGAACCTGGAACATTCACTTTCTGGAAGAATTACATAAGAAGATGATGACATTGATGACAATTGAGCTAGAGTGGGAAAGCTTCAGTTAAGATTCATGTTCTCTATCCATGCATCCATGTTAGACACCTAAAGGGTAAAACACAGTTTTATGGTGCCCAGTTTCTCCCCACTAATAATAGAAAGAAAATAGTTTGAAATTTGTTACTTGTAGGTAGCTGGGATTCATCCCCATCTCTGTTTAACCAAGCAGTAAATTTTAATTAAAAAGTCATCATAAGAAAATAACGGAACCTAAGTTTTTCTGTCTGGTGGTTTTGAACATACTGAAAATATGTTTGTGCTATGTGTATTTATATATAATTATGCACATATATTTGCAGTTTATCTTCAAATTGCTTTAAACTGCCAGTGACTGTCTAATTGCCTTGTCTTCAAATGAACCCATGACTGTGATGACTGCTGCTCTTAATTTTTAGCCAGGATGGCAGTCAAATGATTGATCACCATCAGACCTTGAAAACTCTTGCAAGCCTAGTGACTGTGAATTACAAAAATATAGACAAAAGGATTCAGTATTGATATTTGTTGTTCAGCCACAGTCAAAGTGGAAGCGTTATATGGGATTTTGCGTCCTCTTAAATGCTTAAAAGAATAAACTAGCCTATAATTTATGAGTGATGGCTGTAACATGTACTGACTACTGAATATTGATCACTGCATAGAAACCTTGGGGTTTCAACAGTGCCAAAAACCAGAGCTTTAATTCCCATAACTGTGCTCTGCTCCATTTTCCTCGTAAAACCCGGAACAGGCCTTTTAGGAAATGCTGCTGCTCAGTGCAGACAGCATCACAAGGACTGAGAGTTGAGTTTTCTGGTTTGTATTTATAATGCCATTAAGACTATGCCACTGAGTCTGTCATGAATCGCCATGACTTAGCTTCTCTAGTTGTAGATAAAGAAGAATGTAGAGCCTAGAAGAAGCAGAAAAAATCTAGTAAGAAGCTGAATACAAGGTAAACCCAAATGAATCAGAGCAATAGCAATCCCTAAAATCAACCCCCCAGAATCAATCTGGCTGCTCACAGATGGGTTTCTGGGTTGACATAATGTAATCATAGCTAAAACACTAACAATGCATTGCTGGCTTCTGCCAGATTACCCGTAACAGGTAACCACCATGGGAAGATTTCATAGAATCATGGTTATCTCAGTTGTAAGGAATATTGTGAGGCCACCTAGTCCAATGTCTCACACAAAGTAGGTCTGTTGCCAACTTGACCATGATCAGGTCAATCATGGCTATGTCTGCAAACCTCCAAGGATGGAAACTGTGCAATCTCTCTAAGTAATTTGTTGTGGTGTCTTTCTCTCTTCCTAATAAAAATGTTTTCCAATGATTTCCTAAACAAGGAAGATTTGATTTGTTACTTAGTCTGAATGAGCCAGCCCCAGAAAAGGCTAATAATACAGTAAGTGGTATACGGGTGAACTTTTAATTACCTGAATCCAAAATTATGCTTACTCTTGCAAAAGAACTAACAGTGAAAAGAAGGGCAGCATTATCACCCTCTACAGTGCCTGCATTTAAAAGTATATTTCAAGTGAAGGGGCATACCAGTTTTCCAGGACAACTGCAGATCCCACATGGAGGGAATATGTCCTGCATCTTTAAACAAGGGGCATAAGAAGCAAGACCTCAAGACTCATTCTTTGCCTCAGTATTTCCTGGAGTTGTTTCAGGTTGTTCCATATTCAGGATGCTTTTACTGAGTCCTCAAATGTGGTTTGAGATCCATTCCAAGGACCACCACACATAAAATTTTATCAGTCTTTATTGACTGTTATGTAGTCACCCTACTGAGGTGCAACCAAGGAAAACAAACTTCATATGAAATTTAGCTCATAATTTTCCATGGGAAAACAATGTTGAAAAGGGTTGCCAAGATTTTAATGAGTACAATAAAAGTTTAAATGATAACACTAAGCATGTCCTGCACAGAGACAGGTCATGAAATTTAATTAACAGTTACATGCTTTGAGACCCTCTGTCACAAAGTACTGTGTAACTGTAAATTAGAAAGGTTTCTTTACAAAATGTAACAAGTGAAATTCATTCTTTATCTAATTTGGTAGGGTTATTCAGGGAATAAATTCTGCTGAATGTAAACCTGAATTATTATTTCATTGGCATTAGGAGATAAATAAACTTTTACTTGCAAGCTTCAAGAAATACTACAGTCTAAGCACCCTTGACAAAAACTGTGCAGCAATTATCACCTGTAGTTTTTACATGTTATTCACAGATTTTCCACTTAAAGTACATGGTAAATAAATTAGAATTACCTTTTAATTTTTTTTTTTTTTTCCATTTTGTAGCATCTTTTCATAGTGTTCAAACAGCTGGGAAGGAATGTAGTACATGGGTACCTGTAAAGTACACTGGATTTCATTTAGTAATCTTCTGCCTTATTTGAATTAACTATGATTTTCTTACTGTCTAAAATAGGTGTCCTAAGAGTATCCTATCTATCATTAAGCCTTATTTGTGGCAAACACTACTTCACAACTCCATTAATTTAATAAATTCCATTAACTCTACTTTAACTTATTAAAGTAATCATGGAAAGAAGAAATCTACCAAAAATCACAAAGCATTGTGCTATATTGAAGCAACGAGTAATGGTTAACTGTGATCCCTTATTGAACATGAATCTAGAGAATCATTCTTCCTGCATAGAGGACAGTAAGGAGAGCAGGTTATATTAGTTTTTAGTTCTGTAATTAATCATTTCTAAGAGTCATTTATATGTAGTAGATTTTCATTAAGGGGATCTCAAGTGTTGCCCAACACTGGTGAATAATTGTTGATTTAATTTTATACCATTGTTAATTCATCAATTCATTGATTAGGCTTCAGTTATTTTAGGATGGAGAAATGCATTATTCAAATTTAGTTAGTTTAATTACAGTGAGAGAATTTTAATATTATTTTGATGAATTTTGATTTTTTTATTATTTAACCCATAAAAAAGGACAAGAGTTTTTGGTTTTTTTTTTTTTTTTCATTTCTAATTTTAATAAGAATGACCAAACCAAGAAAACAAAACATGAAGCTAGACAATAATTTTTCACTCTCCTTTGTTTGGGTTCTAAGACTCCATACTTACATGCCAGAAATGGAAAGTTATATCCTTAGGTAAAGAAATCATATGTGGCTAATCAAAGATTAATATCAAATCATTTTGTTTGTTACCTGAGTTTAACCAAAACCCTAGAACATGCAAATATGCATGATCGGATTAATCAAAATTAATTCCTTTTGGCTAAGAGTTAAACAACTACTGTTTAATTATGTGGAGCTATCATCTAAACTATGTCAGTAAAGAGAAATAAGAACCTTAATATAGCATTTTATCTCATCTATGAAAGTTGTCTCATATGGGCAAAGGTCTCTGTTCTAACATTAAGGTGTTTTTGTTTCCATTACCTGTCAAGGGAGGCCACATAATGAGCTCAGGCATGAAACTTTCTTACAGAAGCTAAATAAGGAGTCCATGCCTAATCTACATAACCCCAACAACTTTAAAGCTTTGTAGCTTCATGGAAGTTGGTTTGAAATCTTAGAAAAGCAGTGTCTCTAATTATGTTTTCAGTATTTCAAGTTGCAAGCCCAGATCAAAATATTCCTTAATAAAGAAATGAAATGCCTATTTCTACTCTCTTATATGTTACAGGGAAAAATGCAAGGCACTTTAAAAGCAGTCACCAAGCAGCATGAGATAAGAATGAGAAATGAGAAATCTTAAGATACCAGTTAAGTGGGAACCAAGACCTGAATAAAAACAAAAAAACCTGATCCTTGAGCTGAATTTCTGATTAAGACTGTCACATGCATATGGTGCAAACACTTTACACTGGACTTTTCCACATTACAGAAAAGCCTAGGACTAGCAATAAATGGAAAAAAGCACTTTTTGTAATGTCTGGTCTGGGTCACAGTAAGTGTAAGGACTCTTAGGGGTTTCTGTAGGAGCAGGAACACACTACAGTCGCTGTGTTCCCTTGCCCAGGACTGGAGACTTTTCATGGATCCCACTTAAAGGGTTTTGTAATGAGCCACAAAATGCAAGACTAACTGCACATCTGAAACCAGCAGAAATTTCAAAACAGAATAAAAAGTTACCTGGATTTTTCTTTAAACTTTGGATTAGGACAAAGGTTCAGGCAGTTTCATCTGAGCTGTTTTATTTGCAAGCAAATGAAAACTAATTACTAACCAAATTGTTCTTGATATTCTATAAATAACTCCTGTTCAGAGGCAGTTTCCTTGGAAAAAGTAACTTACATTAGTTCTTTCCTATTAAGAAAATGTCTTATTAATCAAAAATCCTGAACAGAGCTTTTGCTGTGTGCAAATATTAACATGCCCTTACATTGGTTTGTGAAGGATTAGGGTCACCTATTGAAGTCATGGGAGGGAAAATATGAAATGCAAATTTGTTTAAATCACTGAAACTTCTATAATACACGAAAAGCAAACAAAACTATAGTATATGGTAGTTACAAGGAATATTAACTGTGCTCTTGCATTTGCGGAAATATAACTAATACATTGCCTTACAATCTAGAATACAAATACTGAGATTACAGTCAGGAGCAACACAGAGGAGCATTTCACTATCTGACAGCATATGCTAATGTACACTTTACATTTAAATGCTATTGGTGCTTGCCTGAATTTCTTCCCTCCCTGTCAGGATGCAGGTAACTTTTCCTGACAAGCAACAGTGATGATAAAGGCTATGGTCCCACAGCAAGACGTTAAGAGAGCTCTTCCAGCAATAGGGCTGAGACGCTCAGACTAGCTTAGATCTTTGGTCTTTCCATGCAAAAATGGTCTTTTCACATTTACCAATTCCAATCCATATCTTTCCTGCAGGCATGTAGCAGGGAGCAGCTGCAGTCTTCAACTTTGTCTGGGGACAGTGAATATCCCAGGCTACCTTTGCGCTGGTAGATCATAGTAGCAGAAATCACAGGGGTGGACTGTGTTTTACTTTTTAACAAGACTTGCAAGCAGTCAGATTGCTGAAGGTGCAGAATCAACTTTACATGGTTGTAAGATAATGCAAACCTTTTGTCTAGCATGTAGATCACCAGAAGGCCTATATTTTAAGTTTTCACAGTGACAGTGAGATTTCAATGACATTCTTCATAATACTATATTACTTCATAATACAGCATACATATCAACCCTCAGAAAAAAAACTTTTCTGCCCAAGTTGCACTAGGAAAAAGGTTTGTATCGCATTTCCCACACAACAATTCAAGGACCATACAGATGAAGTGCAGGTCTGACCTACAGAGGAAGACAAAAAGAAACCTACACAGAAAAATTAAGATATGCTTCAATTCAGCCAGCATATTATGGAACTGTTAGCATGTCTTCTCCAGTGCTGCTCTGAGTAGGACCAGCAAGATTAACCTTTAGGTTAATCTTTTTTTTAGATTTAGAAAGGTTTTTTTTTAATACAAGACAAATAAACAGTAGAACTGGCTAGCCAGGACTGATGGAAAATTCCCTTCTTTAGATTAAAAAAACAAACCACTGATTGGGGACTTTCTACACATATTTGTAATTCTTTAATGCAGGCAAAGGTCCTAAGGCAACTTTTCTGCCACCCTATGACCAGAGGCAGTGCAGCTGAGATCTGATTTTTTGCATGGTCATTACAGGTCAGTTTGTGTGATTTAGCATTCATCCTCACACATGAAGGAACAGAGGAGCAGACTGGCAGGTGCCCCAGTCACCTCTTCAGACCACTGGACACCCATCAGGGTCCCTGCCTACAGAGGTGTGGCATCATTATGGGATGCAGGGGAAGACCATTTTGTAGATTGCACATGAGTTATAATGAATCTGTTGAATACTCCAGAATTTAGCATCAGATCTAGGGCATCTGCATTAAAAATGGCTCCTAACAGCTTGAATTTATTGCTGTGTCTTCTCCCTGGAATTTCTTGAGGAACTCATTCTGCTGCTAGCCCTCATGGTCTTGTCTCAGAGGTTCTGCAGTTTTTATTTGAGCTGAGGTACAAGAGCTACACAGTTATAGCAGAACCTCAGTTTTTGCTTAAAAATATATAAAGCAAGCTTCACCCTTCAAGACTGAAAATACATATTAAGAAGTTTTAGAATTCAGAAAACAATGGGAAGTCCTAAGTATGTTGGGACTGCTGATACTGTATCTATCTCTTCATATTAAGTGTCAAACCTATTTTGAGCACCTGGCCATATTTTTCCCTAAATTGTTAGGACCTTGTAACTACTGTCTGACAGACACAGCAGCCATTGAAAATCCAATTCGGTCCTATCTTAAATTGTCTTATAATTTTCCACTTTAAAAGTTCGAAGTATGGCAAAAGTCTGTGAGTCTTGTGAGTCAAACTTTAGGTTCAGCTGGAGCAACTTTTTTATTATTCTTCTCCAGATGTAAATAGTTATCACAGTTTACTTCTAAAAATAGATATAGCCACCACAGTCTTTCTAGGAACAAGTGCATAGAATGAATGCACAAAAATGGTTAACATAATGAACTGCAGCATAAATGGAGAGTCTTCCTGCTGCTGACTCATCAAGCCAGAGGTCAAGCGTACAAACAGAAGAAACTGAAAATTAAAGACTAGTCCTCAGAGTAAAGTGGGAATTAAAATGTTACCAAACTCCTGGTTTCGGTGCCATAATCAAGGACAGATGAGTTTTCCTCACTAATGTGAGGCAGAGGGTAAGTACAAACTGAGCATCAAAAGTTCCCTGACATGGAGAATTAAACCTAAAATTAAGAAGCCACACTTGCAGTTCAGTTTTCAAGGAATGTCTCCCTTTGTGTGTCCTTGCGCATTTTATAAAGCAAAAGGACCCCTAGTGTTAGAGAAGAGTCTTTTTGCCAAAATCTATGGTAAATGCATAGGTTTATCATAGCCATATATTGCAAAGTACTCAAGTCTCTTATGTCCCAAAGTCTAAATAGTAATCCAAAATCCATTATCTTTTCCCAACTGAAGCACAGAATCCAAAGGCAAACTGCAATCGAGTGAACTTCCACTATAGTTCACCTAGGTCTGATGGTCTCGCATGACAGATCTGCTGCACTCCTGCTATTTTCAGTGCACAATGCCTCCCTTCATCGTCTTCATTACACAGAGAGGAACTATATTTTTTATAACAACTATTGGTGTCAGAATTATGCTACTTTCCATTCTGCTTTACATGGTGTAAAGCTTCTTGTAAGAACGACTATAATGAATTCCATTCTTGAGCAAGATATATGTTCCATTTCAGCATGTCAGATCAAGGCGTAGCAGTGGCATGTTCAGTTGTTTTCCTTGTTTAGCATGTAAGGGAAACTGGGAACCAGGGTATAGATTGGCATACATTATTAGAAACTTGGTTTCTCTGTTGATATTTTAGAGACTGAAGAATGGCAAATTCCTTTTTCACAGTTCAGAAAACTCAGCTATTCCTTGGTCTTATTATTGTAAAAAATGGCTGAGTTGCTGAATAGGTATTTCTGACATGAGCACAAAAAGGTGTGTTTGGCTGTTCTTACCCCCAAGAGCCTGCAGTGTCTTGAAACTTATGAATATGTATGTTATTGTTCCTGTTCCTCATTATTCATCACTGAAAGAAGCCCTACAGTGCCCTATAGATGGAAGGTAATGAACCTTTCACTCACACTCGTAAGACTTACTGGCAGCAAGGGATATTGCAGAAAGCATGTCCTGAGCTGCTAAGTTTTGGTCCCCACAGATGTGCCACTAGAAGGAGAGAGCCCAGCTCAGCTCTGCCTATATGGTTTGCAGCCAAGAAGACACTTCTTTCCCTTAAACTGAACACAGCCGATGTGCAAGTGAGACACAATAACATTGAGACTCAATGCAAAATTGACAAGGAGAGGTGCCATGCTTGACCTCGTGCTCACCAACAGGGAGGGGCTGGTTGGAAATGTGATGTTCCACGGCAGCCTTGGTTGTAGCGATCATGGGATGATCAAATTCGACATCCTCAGGACAGTGAGAAGAGCCTGCAGCAAGTTCACTGCCCTGGATTTCAAGAGAGCAGACTTTGGCCTCTTCAGGAACCTGCTTAGGAAGGTTCCATGGGATAAAACC
>WTXV02028548.1:0-45435 GCA_009823435.2 Nymphicus hollandicus | reverse complement strand
CCAGTAAGATTAGCTGGCCTGCAGATATATACTGGGATAATGTCAATGCCCCATTCACCTTTCCCCCATTATAATCAGGATTGCAGCAGAGAGGCTCAGGGAGAGCTAAGCAGTTAAATATGTTAAGTGGGCCCATCATATATGCAAGGTAAGCATTTTACTTAATGTGATCCAGATTTCTCAGCATTTTTCAAGTCTCTAAGAGCCTGTACACTCCCCACACCCCAAAAAAAAAAAAAAAAAATCATTAAAGGGTCTGATAGTGGTACATATATCAAAATAAAAATACAGTTACTATGAATAAAATCACCACCATTATGGAAGCCTAGTCTGACAAAATAGCTCTGATGGGAATTCTGGCTAATAACAACTACAATAATGGGCATCTAAAACTCAGATTAGACTATTAGCAATCCTGGTAACACTTTAAATCTGGGGCTATTGGCTCATAAAATCAATTCTTCATGCTACATTTATCAGGCACTACACTTAGAGACGATCCTGCAGAAGGCAGTTAGCAATAGTTCCCTTAAAAGTCATTTTTCATGGAACTGACAGACCACATTATGGGCTCTCCGTGCCTGCAAAACCAACACTAATAGCCATGAATAATTACTGAAGTCTCATCATTTGTCTTAACCTTAATTTTGATAGCAAAATTTAATTTATATCTTAAGTGCAGATTTAAAAATAAATTCTGTTGCATAAAATCATTTTCTCTATTTGCATCACAGTAAGCTATACACTTTCTCTGCGAAAGAATACAAATGCTTTATATATAGTGTAAATGCTTGACTAAAATACAAACATTTACTTTTTCAATGTGGCAAGGTTTGAAGCTTCTGAAGAGGATTACATATACAGAGGATTTAAACTTTAAAGTGTTGATAATGTCCTTTTCTTCTTCACATTTTTCATACATATTATGAAGCATATGGACTGCTGTCCTCACTACTTAATGGGATGGTACAGGCAAGGCTAGAGGTTAACTGACACAAGCAGGAAAACAGAAAATTCTGATTAGATACAAGTTAACAAAAATCAGTGAGGAGGGTTAAACACTGGAACTACAACCAACATGAAAGGGCCTTGACCAGATTCAGATTTTTTACAGACACTTCAACTTGAATTCACAGAGACCATCTGGTTTCCTCAAACCAAATTTCAGGATCAGCATTCATCTACCCACTTCTTCCAAATCAAGCTCAAGCTATCATATCCCCTTTCTTGGCCCTCTTCTAGTAATATTACACAACTGATCTCAGAACTTTCAGTGTTAACTAGTGTGTTTGGCATCTCATAAGAATTCCCACTGCATCTACCATCTCACAACTAACTCTCAGATTACGTGACATTCACGTGACATAAGAGCTGCTCAAAATTTCTTTAGTCCATCGTTTGCAGAATCTTTCCAGAGTTGATTTCTCCTTTCTTGGATTTTTGTTGACCTTCTATTGTAACCCAATTGTTTCCTTCATTTACCAACATTTTCCATTCTTTAGCTTCTCATTACTTAAAATTGCAAAGGGATTCCTGATTTGGGTAGTAAATACAGTGTCCCACATGACAGGATAACTAACATGACATGCTTATGATGGAATATTCCTATATATATTACAAGTACAAAGCAAGGATGAAGCAGACAGTAGCTTTTCCAGTAGACTCCACTTTTCTCATTGCTGACTTTCTAATGCTACTGTCCTGTGGGATCTGCTTGATACAGGGCACATCAATGAAATTCTCCATACCGACAAATTCCCTCTGAAGAAAATAGAGGCCCATGATTCATTATATACTTCCCAAATGGCAATTTTAATTTGTGCACCCTTTTGCCAAATATAACACAGTATCTACTACCTAGAAGTTGGAGTAGAAAATCTATTACAAGGCTATTGTCTTTTACAAACCCATTCTCATGTTATGCTGTTAACAGGGTATTTAACACTACTTTCTGATCATTATTATGTTCTTAAGCTTGCCGTGCATAACCACCAACATATTGCAAGGGCATTTTTCTCTTAAGATTTCCCACAGGGCAGCAAGAATTTTGAACTTTCCATTGAACAGTCAGACAGCTTCTCCTTAAACTGTATGCCTTTCTTTGGTAGGTACCTGATTTTTGCCAGGTACCTTGTATCACTTACTCATATTTCAAGTATCTGTCTACACCAGCAAACATCCTAAAGAACACTTTGCTTCAAATCATCCAGAAATCTCTCAATAAATACTGTTAATCTAAGACAACCACCATCTTATGCAGGGGAAGATTGGGGAATGGAAGGGGAACAGTATGTTTGCATACATTTTTCAACATGGATCTGCTAGCTCATGCAACCAATTGCCTCTGTAATTAAGTTAATCTTAGTCCTGTTCTCTATATTCACAGCAAAATCAGTACAAACCAAACTATGTTTATAAACGGTTAATATTGAAATGTGATAGTGCAAAGAGTAGCCTAGGACTAGAAAATTCAACAAAAATGTTCCACTATTGCCACAAAGACAAAGCCAGAGTTTGAGTAAGGAAGTTTGTCTTTTGCTAAAGCTCCAGGAATAACAATAGCCATAAAAATAAGCATAAAACCACTACTGCCAAGTTTCCCTACCAAAACTTTTACCTATTATTAATGCTGACAAATCTAGCAATAGACAGGAGAAATTATTTAAAGGGGAAAATAAACAAACAAAACCAAAAATACAAACAAATAGAAAATCCAGCAACAACAAACACACACTTAACCAAAATATCTTTCAAACTTTTTTTTCTAATATGGAAGACAGATAGACAGAAGAGCACTGTACTGTCACTGGTAAGTGCAATGGGATGCTTTATGCAAGTAGCATCAAAAAGAATGGCCTATAATAGACTAAGAGCTCATGTAGAAGTACAAGTGCCTGAAGAATGAGATGCAGAACTCATGCATAAAGTAGGGGTCTCCACAACACAAAATAATTCTTCTTCCTTCATTATCATTTACAGAATGCCCAAATTTACCCCTGAAAGGCAGCCCTGAATTTTAGAAAACACATTTGTGTTTTATCTACACTGGACTGTGTTCTATCATCTTTCAGTTGATCCATTTACATTTTGATTTAGCAGAAATGCATCCAGTACAAGAAATTTGTTTTTCAATACTATGAGCACTAGAAACCCTGCAAGCTTTAATTGAAACAATTGTGTAAGTCATGATGACATCAGACATAGAATCATAGAATAGTTAGGGTTGGAAAGGACCTTAAGATCATCAAGTTCCAACCCCTCTGCCATCAGCATATTTAGGCTGGTGACACATTAGTATGATGCCTTACAATGAACATATCAAATGGCAACATGCTGACTAAACTTGTGAAAATTTTAGTCTGCTGTGTCCTTTTCTATAATTCCTCCCACCCTGTCTTGTCTTAGGAAATTGTTTTTATTAAGCTGTCCTGCATCACCAGCTCTTCTAAGAATTACACTGAGAGATGCAAAATAAGCAGCAAAGGGATATGTCATTCCCAGTAGTTGCTGCCTTGAAGACACAGGCCAGCTGTTAAGCAGCAGATGCTTTCTGAAGAACTTGCATACACTTCCCCAGCACGTATTTCACTGCTGCTGTTTTCATTAGCAGGAGAGCTGCAGTGTGAACGCTGGCTTACCTCAGCTGGTGTCTAACCATCTTGATGTAAAGAACTGATTTAGGTAGGTAAAGTCTATAAAATCACTGAAAGATACAGGCAACCAAGTTAACTTCCAGGAACCTAGGACACAGCCTACAGAAAATGGGACTACAGCTAAATTATCTTTCTTCATACTTCTTAGGTTATCTTTATACTAATGTACTACCAAGCAATATCTAACTTTAAGTATTCTGAAATGATTCAAGCTCAGTACCAGTGTCTCAGCAACAACTGAATTACTTAACAGAATGCCCACTGGATGCTATTGTCCATTTGACAGATACAGTTCTGTCATTGAATCAAGTTAAACTCAGTGGTATGGGCTCTTAGAAGCTAGTTTGATGATATGCTTGATCTGTCAAGCACACACAGGCTTTATACTAGCACTGAAAGCAAAGATTTCAGCCAGACTATAAGGGAATCCAAGATCCCAGTAATTCACTTCAGCATTAAGATCTCACTGTTGACAAGATTAGACCATCTCAGAAACAGGCTGAAAAATCTACTAGATTAGAAAGAGAACAGTCCTAAACCACTGCCACATTACAGTGGTTACATGTGAGCAAGGAGTAAGACCATAACCTAAGAAGAGATGCATCAACTAAGACAGCTGCTTAGTGTGTTGCTTGACAGCAAACACACACGTAGATATTTTTCAGGGAGTTTCCCCAGCACCCTGGGATCTGTGAGACCAGGGTTTCATAAACCAGTTAGTATAATTGTTTTCAATTGCCTTCAGTAGATTTCTATGAGTTCTTCCAATCCTTTAACTCCTGTAAATAGTTTAATATGCACAATATCCTGTGACAAGATGTGCATTTTCATTTTTTCTGTAAGAAGCACCTCCTTTCAAACTTCCTCCTGTATTTGATACCTGTAGTTGTTACATGGAAGGAGGCAATAAACATCCTTATCCTGCCACACAGAATTTTATAGCATTGTCATATTGTCCCAGATGTGTATTTGCCCTGAGCTTGCTGTCCCTAACGATCCACCAAACCAATGGCTGTGGTTGCATCTCAGATGACAGGCATTCAGAAGCCTGTTCAGAAGGGTGCCAGATACATACTTCATTAAATCCAGGATCAGGAGTGTGCAAAATAGTCTTTTCACTCCATAAGCAAGGGGTCTGATAAGACGACTAAGCATTCACAACACCAGTGTGCACATTTTAAGGCAAACAGCATGTCCTCTCAGGTTTTAGGGTGGAGGTTTGTTTGTTTGTTTGTTTGCTTTGGGGAATGGGAGGTATCATTTGGTTTTGTTTAACTCTGGTTTGGCTTGGGCTTTTTTTGCCAGCCGCTCCCAGATCCCATGCAGGCACATACATCCCACAAGCTCTTACATCGGCACAAAAAAGAAAAACTGGAATTTCAAACAAATTAGCCTATACTGAGTTTCTTACAGTCTTTTTGAAATAAGCTCTGCTGTCAGTGATAGTCATTGATAGTCATTCTATGGAGCACATCTTTATTCATGCATTACACAGCAGGCACAGGGACATCACTTAATTACTACATAGGAATCCAAAACTTGAGTGCTTGAAAGTCAGCAACTACAACATGAACCTCTATGGCTATAGTTTAAAGTTATCCCCTATAAAACATACATAGAAACACACATACACACTTCTTATTCTATAAATATTTGCTAAAGAAAAGGGGATGAGACAAAGAAAAATTAGAGCAAAAAAGAAGAAAAAATATTAAAAGGATTCATCTGGAAAGTCGTAGGACAAACGAAAAGTAGATGACAAGGAGCTCAAAATACTGCTGAGAACTATTGGAGACATTGAGCTGAGTGCAAGTCCTTGGTCAATGGCAGGACTGGTGCTGCCTCCTACTATACTTCTAGAAGAGTGAATGAGTAAAACTAGACAGTGCATGCATAGTATTAGAAACTATGATATTAAATATAATAAATACACATTTTAATCATAACCTTAGTGACAGGATGGAAAAGAATTCTAATTTACAGCTGAGTAATTGAGCAGGAAGCTTCTTCACCATCAAGTTTTCATAATTTTTTAAATTACAAAAGAAACCTTTTTCTTTAACACATTAATATGTCTTGAAAAATAAGGAGATGTTTTAGTATCTCTGTCTAGTCTAAGCCTTTTTGCATGTGAAATGCCCACTGAGGCAAATGATAACTTTTAATAGGTTGCCTCCAGTTCTAAGAGTGAGGCAGTAAAGCTCCATTAGTGAGGCAGTAAAGCTCCATTATCTACAGCCAAGATGCTCAAGACTTATTCACACTTACAGTACATACATTGTACACACAGGAGTAAACACGCATTGTTGTAAAATCCTAACACCCAGTTCTTTGCATCTCATTGTAACAAATTTTAAAAAGCAGACTAGAGTAAAACTTGCCATAGTAATATTACCACATTTAATTTACACAGCCTGTGTATCTTATAGGATCCATTTAGCATCCTAAATGTTTAAGCTTTTATTTAAGAAAATGTTATATTTGAAGTTTACTTCTGGAAAACTGTGACTAGTTTTCCAATTTCCATTAAAAAATAATTTTGAGAAAAAACAAGAATCAAATAGATTCTCAACCAGTTACTGACCTATTGTTTTCTAATTATGCCAAGAATGGAATCTCCTCTGGGACTATTCTCAACTCAGCCCTACAGGAGCATAGACCACAAAGACCACACAACAATTACAAGCTTTAAACTTATAAATAAATTGGCGGTAATGCTGCACTTCACATAAGAAATTGACTTTTCACAACAGGCGTCATATTTTAATATCTCAAATATTTAAGTCATGTTACAGTCAAAACTGGTGGGTTTTGGGGTGTTTTTTTCAGTTTATGCCAAAGAGATCATTTTTTCTTTTTTTTTTTTCCACATTATCTCTTCGTTGAAAAGAAAAATCCATTTTCCTGGAAAGGCGGACTTCTACAGGGAAAAAGCTGCAAAGTACAGGCTGGTTTTGGCGATTTCCCCCGTTTTCCCCAAAATCCTAGATTTTGAGGGAAGTTTTCAGCAGGAAAGGAGAAAAGTTTTTGTCTTAGGTTTTTACCTCCTGTTTCTGTGCAGCTCAATCTTTTTATCTGCCCAATCTTTTTATCTGCCTCAGCCACCACAGTCCCAGTGGGGGAAAGCTCTAGCATGCTCTAGTGCTGGAGGAGACTCCTTTATTTAGAGACTGGTGCTAGACCATCGACTGAAAACTGCCAGGCAATAAAGCCAATTTACCTCATCACTAAAAAAAAACCAGCAAGCAGACATTTTTAATTCAATGCTTTTGGTACTATTGCTCTCTCATGTTGTTTTAATATTACACTGGAACATAAAGACTGCTAGCTTTAAATAGGACATAAGAGTTACCTGCAGAAACACTTGTCCTTCCATAGAAGGACAACTTAAAAGCCTTTTAGTTTTTGGTGAAAAAGGTAATTTGTTAGCATCTGACAGACATTTGTGTATGTAATACATAAATTAAGAAATTGTTCCAGTCTACTAATATCACTGACTACTCAACTACATTGTTACCACAAATGAATTCAAAGTACTGTTTGAGGACAAAAATATGAATTTACTGAAATTCATTAACAATTTTAAAGGCTTTTCATATAAATAGGGCTTTAAGACAATGTTACATATTACTTGTTGCATAGGGAATTTATCAAGTTTAGACAGATAATCATAGCTGAATTATTAAAAAAATCCCTCATTTTTCAAACAGAATTGTTACCCCACTAGTACCATATCATCTTTCATTTTTGTACTAAAAGCATTAACTCTCTAGCCTTTTTCCCTGGTCTTGTCAGGAAAAGCTGCCAACCTTTAGGATAACAAATTGTATTTCATCTGTTTTAACACCTGTAGACCTTGTGCAACTGAAAAGTTCATCACCCATTCAAACTTCATAGAAATCTTACATTTGACTTGCCTTGCACACTGGATTCAAGAGGTTTGATTGGCTTATATTTCCTTCAAGCTGTTTGTGCCATCACACTATAGCAAGATATAAAACATCAAGTACAAAATTTACATTAACATGCCTCAAACTTTCAGATTGCCACCTGCTCTTCTTACAAAATCTTGACAGCTATTAATGCCAGTGAATATCCAATTTTCTTTACCCCCTGGTTATAAAACTTGCTGTGAAAAAAAAGAGCAGCTGGAACACAGAAGGCAGGCAAAGACAGGGGTTCCAATCAAGGTAAAGAAAACTTAAATCTAGAACCTGTTTGTAGGCAAAAAACATCTTTATTTTAGGTTTATATACTCAAAGAACTTTCCTAAAAAAGGCAGGGTCAAAACCAGAATACAGAGAATAGGTGACATTAACTCACCTTAGAGTAACTGATACAAGTAGGTATTCAATATAATCAAGGGTACTCCAGATTTTGAATACATATTCCACATTCAAATGGATTATTTTAGCCAATAGCATCTGCTACCTCAAATCTGGCCCTGTTCTTCTTCTGCCTTTCCTTCTGACTAGACATGAGTAACACCAGTAAGCCAACTAAAATTCTTTGTAATCCAACACAGTAGCAAAAGTCAGCATTTTGCTGAACACACAAATATAACTGAGATACAATAATTAGTCTTTTCTAAATCATTGTCTATGAGTATTTACAATCTATGATGTTACAAGTTTTATGACTTCCAGTTTTAGAGTGTTATGTCAGGTCAAAAAGTAGGACATGTTTTTGAAGTCATTATTTTCTGGAGCAGAACCAGGTAGAGAGTCAAATGTTTGTGAGCCAAACATCACTTAGGAAGCTAGAAGACCTATGTATAAAGAGACAAACCAAAGGGATGCCAGTAAGGCACTTGAACACCCTGCACCTTACACGTAGCCAGTAAGAAAATTCTTGATACCCCATAAGCAGAACTTATTCATGTAAGGTACACAGAAGTGACCTCCTTCTCTCTTTTTGACATGAAAGACATTGTATTTCTTGATTGCTGATAAAGCAATCACAGTTGGAAAAATATATATACACTTACTTTCTTTATGGACCATTTGTTGCTATACATAAGTAGGAACAAAGACCAACGCTGAACAACAAATAACACTGCAAGGATACAGGGAATGTAAGGCTGTTGGGTTTGTGATGGATTTGGTTAACAGCCATTCAACATAAGAGACTGTGACAGGAAAAGCAACCAACACCCAGACACACAAATCCTAGTGAACAGGAGATAAGAGTTCTAGTCTTGGCTGTTACCTCTCTTAAATCACTGACTGATGGGCCAGGGAAGAAGCCATTCAGGCATGGCCTTGAAAGGGTTCAACCAGAACTTTACAACAAATAAGAAGTGGTAAACAGTGTCATCATGGGTCTCCTGGGAAAGAACAGACTTATTACAGGATGCGTGTGGAAATGTGCAAACATTTTTATGGGATGTTCAGGGGAAGTGCCAAAGATAGGGAAGGTGAATCAGGACAGAAGAGGGTAGTAAAATGGAGCTGAAGTGGCATAAAAAGGAGTCATCAATGTAAGCTGCAAGACAGTAGGTTTGTTTGGCCCAGCCCTGCACCTGATCACTGCATATGTCCTATGTTTTTATTGAGTCTTACTTGTAACATTTTTCTGTGTGACTTTGCCCTCTACTCTGCATAGGTGTGATGTGCAAGCAAACTTTAGAGTCAGTCAACAACTATAAGAAAATGTGCACCTAGAAAGACCTAGGGTCTAAGTGACCAAGTGAGAGACCTCAGGCCTAGACATTAATGCTTAATGAACTTAAAGCCTGTGTTAACATTTGAGTCTGTGAATGTGGACACGCTTGTGAATCAGGTAAGGGCTGGTGCATGTGTTTCACTAGAAAACTTCCGATTCCCATCAGCTAGAGAATAACCTTATCAGGCTGGATGTATTCTTGCTCACCTGAGTCCTGTTTGCATTTATAAGTGTGACCATTAAAAGCAATGTTTTTTCTCTGTGATGGTCTGTGTGACCATATCCTATGCACAGTGCCATCGTGGGAATGTGTGCTCAGTCTTGCTATTGGCTGGATGTGCAAACATGAACAGTGGCAAAGCAGACCGAGAGGAGAAACTCCCTATGGCTTAGAGACCACTAGATAAAGGTTCCCTTCACAAATGTCATGATTATCCCACAGGAATTACTCTGCATGGGTCTCATAAAACACCAGTCTTGCATTACATTGTAGTTCTTCCAGAGGCTAGAGAACAGGCAGTTATTTTCAAGCCTTCTTTCTCCTTCCATGCATTCTGCATGCCATCCCCTGCTTGATACTAACACATCTTTTGCCAGCCACTCAAGACTTTGTGTCACATTTTAAAAGACACAACTGCAAGAACAACCTCACTTCAGAATCATGCATGGATGAAGGAAAATGTCTGCAGTTCACCTTTGCAGCAAAACACCAACAACTAGAAGCTAGGCAGCAAATTATGTGACTATAACAGTTCAAATTTTACCAATCTATAGCCTACTGCTTTGAAAAGCTGTTAGATTTAATAAGCTTGCATTATGCTCCCTAACAAAACTTTCATTACATGACAATTAAGACCAAAATAAGACCTCATATGGACCAGAGGAACACATTTTTTTTAACCAGTATGCAATTATTTCTGTAAATTATTTATTTCTCCTTTAAGCATGCTGAAAGGTTCAAGGGCAGCAGGAGAGGCAAATGCACTTTTAAGCAATACTGCCCAGTATTTAGTACTGATTTTATACTTCTACATTATTCTTAAACTTCCTCAGTGTAAACTTTCAGTGGCAAAAAACTTCATGACAATTTTTAGAAAAACACTTAGTTTTATACCTTCAACTGAGATATAAATAGATGTGACACAAACTAAACCACCACTGACCTGTGTTACAAGTCAGACCTTCTAGACCTGACAATTATGTAAAATTGTCTATTTTCCTGGCAAACAGACTCTAGCTGCACCTTTCAGTAAGGAAAACTGTTAGGATTCCCACTTCATTAGGAACTTAATAATAATACTGACAATAGCATGTTTTCCAAAACATTAAAGACGAGCCAGTATTTACAATATTTCTACACACTGACTTTAGCAACTAAAATAACGCCTGCGTGACAGTTTATCAAGTAAAAAATCCACAAGAAAAGCCACGCATTTCAAGCACAATTGGTACCGAAATCTGTCATCATTTATTTGTCATGAATGGTAAAATTTAAAGGTATGTATATTACAGGTGTCAGCAAGGGTAAGTTACCTCACTTAAAAAAGCCTAAATGTTATTTTCTATTAATAAGCTTGGATAACAGCATATTTTTCCACAGATCTTGGGATTTCATGTACCCTGACCTTGTACCATAAATTAAAGACAGTAAGAGCAGGAAAAAAAGAAACCTCAAATTGTGCACTTACTTATTCAGTGTGAGGTCAAGGATGAATTTGGAGCCAAAGGCCTCAATCTGGAAACTTGCCTGGGCCAGATGTACAGCCTGTAAACATGAACACACAGGAGTACTATACAGTTTTGCAGAACATTTAAAGTTGTCAAAAGAATCACTGAGCTTTATATGCAAATGTGTGACAAACACCTGTGACAAAGTTATGGAAAACCTGCTTATTTTCATGAATCTCATAGGCATATGAAAAGCTTTGCCCTGGTACCAAATTCTTATTCAAAAGGATTTGCCTTTTTAGAAGGTAAGAGAGAAGCAAATGGTACCTGAAAAGCATTCAAATACACACTCATACCTCACAAGAACAAGAAGGAAAAAAATAAAAATAAAAAATTATTCACCTAAATGTCTATATTTTTTCCATAGCAAGATGACTATGTAACAAAAGCATAAGTTACGTAGTATACTGTTCTTTTTAATTAAGTTACTGCATTGTTCACTTTAAAAGGCCTGAAATAATTAAAACATCTATAATGCACACCTTCAAACGTGGCACAACTTGTATTACATGTTACAAAAGTAACATCAAAGTAATCCCTTCACAATTAAAGGCTTGCACTTGGCACTGTAGCCAAGCCAGTGTACAGCACACTGTACATACAACATACAACTCATCAATTCAACACACAACAACAGCAACAACAACAAAAAAATACCTATTAGCTTGTCTTGCATAGGGAGTTAACTTTAACTTTCAGGATATTCAATTTTTGTCAGATATATAAATTGTAGTTTTTATTCTTTTCTATGCTGTTGTAACTGTAGCCAAACATATTTAAAACATCTGTTTTCTAGAAAAATGAGGAGAGAGATGATCCAAGATTTTTGTTTTTGTGAAGACATTACTCCAACAAAATAGAAGATATTAGATCTGAATTTGGTGGAACTTATTCCCTGATAATGCTCTAATCAAACCATGCTTACTTATACACTAATCTTCTGCGGCCTTAATAATTACATAAAGTTGGAATATTACTACTAATCCCTTTAATAAAAATAGTATTTTTTTGTCTTTTGCTTAAACACCACAATGAATCTTCAGGTATGTCACAAAAACTATAAAAAGTTTAGCTAGTTTATGGCATAACTTCAATAATATGAAGGTTAGCTTTTATGGCCAACAATGCCTACAATTTTGTTCTGTTTTGGAAATTTTTTCCACAAAGGATAGATTCTTTATGTTCCTCTTCCATTCTTGCACTAGACAGAACAGCGCTGATTTTAGCCTTATTTCTCAGCATAGGTATGCATCATCTTTCATAAAACCTTTCAACAGAATTTTAGAAAACTATTTCTAAAGTTGCTATGGTGACTAAAGCCAGCTGTGATGTTTCCTGTGTTAGTTTAGCATTCTTTTCCCCCAGGATGATCATTTCCCTGTTAACAGGGTCACAGAGCTTTGTCATCAAGCTTCTTTAAAACAGATGTGCAGTTATAAAATATTTTAAAGATGTTTAATATCATTACAGTCTCTTACATAAAGCCTGTTTTTTGTTTATTAAACAAATACAATAATTTTAAACACGAATTTTAAAAATTGTATTCCTAGGTGGTATCTAGAATAAGATGGACACAAACCAGCATCAAGCTTTGTCTCTGTTACAATTTTTGGTAAATATTAACAGCTGTCTTACCAGCTGACCAATTTGCTGAGGTCACACCGACCTGGCAAACTGTTTCCAGCTGCTCTGAATCACCAGAGTAAAACAGTTTAAGTATAAAGACAAACAGGTGACTTGGAGATAATCAGAGAATCTGCAAGGATGAAAGCTAGCATATATATTAAGAAAAAAACCAAAACAGGATCTCAGTTTAAATGCATGCCTAGCAGGACTGGCTTGTCAGCCTCTCCACTTCTTTGCACAGTGAAACCAGGGAACAAGCGTCACAAGGAGCTTTTCAAGACCTGTTTGTTACCAAAATGTCATGTTTCCAACATGTACATGTATTAATTTATTTAGTTTTTTTAAAAAGCATGAAAATTTGCTGCAGGACAAGGGTTGCAATTAGTTTTATCCCATAAAGGCTCACTTAGAGTTACAGGAACAATTGCTTTGAGTCTCCTCCCCATGTAATATTTACCTAAGATTACGTATCTTCAAATATATGCCACAAACCAGACTTCAATATTAACTATCTGGAAAGTTTAAAAGAGCATTTACTTTTCCATTAAGAGCATTCTAAAACATGAGAAATTGTAACTACAGAATTGCTTAAAGTACCTAGGTTTTATTATGTTTTTTATAAAATATGTTTGGAAGTTTTCCAAAATATATCCTGCTCAAAGATAAATATAGTGATTTTGACTACATTGCATTCTTATATACAAACCATGAAAACTGAATCTTTAAGATAAGATTATAATTTATAGATCTATCGCATAACATTCCTGACACATGTAACATGGCAAAAACTGACTGCCCAATCAGGATATATTCAGTGTAATATATCAACGATGTTTACAAGTTGTTTTAGAAACAATACTAACCACCAGTGTTCCCAAACACTATAGATAGCCAAGTTGAGCAAAAATATAACAACAACACTGACTGTATAATTTTTCCAGGGTTAGTTTAGAAATAAAAATACGCTTTCTTTTCAGTTTTATATAGGTGCAGCATTTCTTTCACTTCTCCTACCAAACTAAGCATTACTTAAAACATATATTCTTTGAAAGAGTTTTTAGAACAAGAGCAGTATCAAGGCTAAATAATCACCTGCAAGAGAGATATCCAAATATTTTGGTTTTCCTCTTTAAGTTTTCTGTTGTTTTTTGTCACTACTGCTGTTCAGACTCACAATTCCAAATCAACTAAATAAGGCAAACTGTTGAATACCTTTCAAGAAGATTCAAGCTACTTAATTAAGAAAATGCTTAAGTGTGGAGGATGACATATGCCATAATAAAACACACTTCAAAAGCAATCATGCTGTACTGAATCATGCCAAAATCCCAAAACTTCAGCACAAGACTTTACAGATACTAAAAATGTATGCATATATGTAAGAAAAAAAAATAATAATAGAAAGAAATCCCTGGATAACCTCCAGATCAGGAACTCCCATCAAGGGCTATTAAATCCAAAAGACAAGTTCTGGCTCCCAGAAGATCCTGAACCACAAATTGCTAGAGTCTGGGGGACTGGTCTAGGAAATAGCACCCCATGACTGTTATGCTCCTATATCCCTCCCTAAGCACCCGCTACTGACTGCTCTCAGGGATACCCAGATGAACATCTAGTCTGATCTGCTATAGCTTTTCTTTTGTCCAGACAAGCCCATCCAATGATACATGTATAATATCCTTTAAGTTTCTAAGCCAGCAACTGTGTATTCATCTTTCTGTAATATAAAATTAAAGTAACTTGTATTCTTGGTCTATGATATCATAAGAAAAGTTCATCTTGTAGGATGAGATACAGTATCATTGCTATTTCTGAAAACAATTACTCCTGTATCTAAAAACACCAGCTGCTATCTGTTAGTGTGCCTCACTTAACAGATGCAGCCTGGACACATAAGCAATTCCTGTAAAGCAGCTGACACTAACTTGCTACCCTGCCACAGGGCATGTTCTCCACCACACTCAGCTCAAACTATTGGTTACAAAAAGAACACTGGATTTTAGATCCCTGCAGTTTAGCAAAACCAGTTTTGAATTCAGGTGAATGCGATACACCACTGCTGCAGCAAAACACAGATTTTTCAAATCTAGCTGAATAATAGATAAGCACCTGCAAAAGCCGCAAGTCAGAAATCAGGTGAAGGTAGTGAGACTAAAGAGTTTAATCCTGAAACTGACATTTTTCTTGTTACAAGTTAGCACAGAAAGCTACCAGTGAGCTGTCACCAGGTGGTTTAGTCATTAACAACCATCACTTACCACCATGATGGGAGGAAATAGTTCAGAAAAGTGTCTGAAATCCTGTGATACAGATTATTATTTCACAGCCTTCTCTTACCAGTTACTGTGTAATACAATGCCTAAAGTGCAATCTGAAATATGGTGTTCTAATTGGCATAGAAATATAAATTCAAACAAGAATATTATATTTTGAAGTTCGATATCATGCCATGTCTTTTCACAGGTGATTAACCATCACTTTTTTGTATGTCTGGCGTACATGGTTCACATCTGCATGAGTATACTTTGCTTACATAAACAGAAGACCAAGGTCCTCTGTACATGTTTATAATTTAAAATCCTCTGCAGAGGTTCCTGCTTTGACAGCTGTAAACTACTCCAACAGCAAAGCTGCAAAATTACATAAAGTTTTTCTGCAGCAAAGACTAATGATACATAGAGGCTGAAGGAAGGTGCGAGTATCATTTTTCTTGCTACCAAACCTGAATTTGAGAGGAAAAAAAAGGTCTTTTATCACTGTTCTGAAAGATCAGATTACTAATATAGTCACTGTAAGAAGAGATTCTTCATAGTAGGGACATTCTAAGAGTGCTGTAACTGCTTGTGCAAAGGAGTAGTTCTCAGGTGTTTTCCAAGCTAAAAATCCATATACATAAAGAATTCCAGTTTCTTTTAAGTTGGTCACTAGCTTACTGTAAATTTCAAGATAAAATTAGACTAGAAGGCTGTAAAACTATGCCAAATGCAAGGAACTGTTACCTCTTCAAATATACCAAGTTCTGTCACAAGTCTTTAAACAAAAGTAACAGCATTGTTTAACTGACTGATAGTACTTTCAGATCTTTTGCTATATTCATAAAGATATGGTCTCCAAATAACCATCACTGCTTTTAATAATCTATTTCTGCATATAGTTCTGCTGACTAAAATAATGGCCAAGAGCTGCCGCTCTTATTTCAGTACCTGAGCAAGGGGTTTCATCACTTCCATTTTGGAATTAGAAACATAAGTCAGATTTAGCTGGATTTTACATCATTAAAACATTTTTTGATCTAGGCCTTCATTCTGAAAATAGTAAAAGCTTTGACACAAATGAATGTGACCTACTATACATTGTTCCTTACTCTTCTTTCAGCTTGTTTGCCTACCCTCAGACTTCATACAGAAGCCATCCTTCTTTAGTGTTTGGAAAACATCTACTATATTGCATATATGCCAAGATAACTGTGCTCGGAAGAGAGCCCAAGTATAGAATTATTACAGATCTGAAAACTAAGTCTTTTTCAATGGCATTTGGAATTAAAAAACAACTGTTGGAGCAAATCCAGAGGAGGACCATGAAGATGATCAGAGGGCAGGAGCACTTCTCCTACCTATGAAGGTAGGCTGAGAGAGCTAGGCTTGTTCAGCCTGGAGAAGAGACCTTAGAGCAACCTTCCAGTACCTTAAGGGGGCCTACAAGAAATCTAGAGAGAGACTTTTCACAAAGGATACTTTTTACAAGTGACAGGACAAGAGGGAATGGCTTTAAACTGACAGAGGGGAGATTTAGATTAGACATTAGGAAAAAATGTTTACTGTGGTAGTGGTGAGGCACTGACACAAGTTGTCAGAGAAGTTGTGGATGCCCCATCCCTGGAAGCAACCTAGTCTAGTAGAAGGTGTCCCTGCCCACAACAGGGGGGTTGGAACTAGGTGATCTTTAAGGTCCCTTCCAACTCAAACTGTTTTGTGATTCTATGATTCTATAACCTTCCAGTATTCATTGGAAATAAAGCATTTCACATTGAGCAACATACGTCAGTATCACAGCAGCTGAAAACATACAGGATTTCAGAAAAGTTTCCATAGATTATTTGTTTCTGGTCTTTAATGATTAACAATAGAAAGGTTACTTTGTTGCACTTGAACCTCAAGCCTTGAAGGCTGTCCTCTGAAAGAAAGTCTGTCAGCAGTGAGCAAAGGCTCAAGCCTACCTCTGAAAGCAATCCTACTGTTGCTCTTTTAACACCAGGGGCCAAAATCCACTATTCTTGCAGTACCCAACTTCCCACAAATGCTAGAAAACATATATACTTTTTGGTTTGTTTTTTTTTTTTTTTTTAATTTCAGAACAAGGCCTAACAAGTGCAATTGTTGCACTACCTAACACAGAGGAACTGAAACATTTTATAGGTTATCACTTGAAGTGACAATTCAAAAAACTTTAGAAGTATCACGACCCACATTTCAGCTAGGAAACCAAGATGTAGATCTACTTGAGGACAAGTTGGCATAAGGAAGATGGCTTTCTACTCCCAGAAACCAAAGAAGATAGGAAGACCAATTTCAAGCCTACTGTTAATCAGTAACTACTGAAGACAGAGTCCAGATAAGTCTTTTGCATTAAGAGGAATTCAATATAGACTAGAAAAAGAGTAGGAATTTAATATAGAATAGAAAAAGAGACAAAGTGCACAAAATCATTAATTTGCAAGTAGTGTAAATTGAATCTGCACCACATAAATTTCAGGGGAAAGAAAAAAAAAAAAGGGCAAACAAAAAAGCAAAGCCAGCTGAAATACTACAGTGGTTATCCAACAGTCTTAAACTCATATAGATAAACCACATGAAGTTCATTCATTATTTTGATCAGTTTTCATTTCATGGGGATTAAAAGTGAAGATCTGGCCTAAGATAGGCAAGAGAAGGGAAAACAATAATTAGCACATAGGATTTTTATCTGGATTTTAGTAAGAATTCACATGATGCCACCTCTTGAGAGATTATTAACCATCACCTTTCATATTGTACAAAAAAGGCCTGCTTTTTCTTCAGTACCATCTCCTTTGTAATGGCCATGATATGGCTGTTTTCCTTTAATCTTGAAGATGCTTTCCCTCTCAACTTCTGTATGCTACATACCAAAGTTGCATAAAGGAATGAAACAGCACTGCATTTCAACCTCTAAAGCAGGGCATCTTAGCAGAAAACAATGTTCAGCCTGGCCATATTTTCATTATTTAAATGACAAACAGAGGAGCACCTGGAAGCACCTGCACTCCGAAACACCTGGAGTTTTCACCCCAAGAAAATAGCCCAAAATGAATACAGGGGTTTTTTTGGGGGGTGGAACTGTCTTCACTATTGCACTATTTTTTTTTTCCCAGTCATTAGGATCTGCAAACCAGTTTTTTAATACCTCCCTCCTCCTGAAAATTACACTAACATCTTAGAATTATGCACTTTGTTTCTTTACAAGTTCTGAGAACTTATGATTCAGTGATCTAAAGACAGCTGTGCTTCTCTGGCAATCTTATTTTGAGACCACATCTTGTGTTGCAAGATTTTTTCCTTGGCTGGCTACTGTAATGACTTAGTCCTAGCCTTTTGTGACAAGTTGTGTCACGCAGCAGTCTTCCTGCTACATCCTAATCATCATGTATACGTAGTCTACAAAAATGAACCACAGTAGCCATCTGGTTCAGTAAAGAGATTATCAGTTCATTCAGAACTCTACTTCCATTTGCAGAAGTTTAGAAAGACAGAGCACACAACTCAGACCTCTCCAACATGTTTAAGAGCTCTTGTAAGTTTCATCACTGGGTTTTTATAAACAGATGTTCATTTTTGAGCATTTCACACCAAAATTAACCTAAGAATTCAAAACCAGCTAGCCTTAATTTGACTATGAGGAAACAGGTATAAAGATTTTTAGAATCTTCAACTACCAAGTATTTGAAATATGCTTTTTTTAGATCATAAAAAGAAAACAGATTGTAAACTAGAACTCTGTCCACCTTGGAGTTAGGCCATTTAGCCAAAACTAGCACACCTTTATTTTTCCAACAGTGAGAAAAAGCTTCTTGGAGTAATAAAAAAGGAATGAGAGCAGTTCTACGAACAGTTTAAATCACATACACCCTCTCATTATGATGGCATTTTACCACATCCAAAGAGGATAAGGATGATCAGTGCTAAGAAAGCAATTTATTACTTAATTTTTTTGTTCTCTGACACACTGTTTTCTCCTCCATCCCTTCATTTCTACATATATTTCATTAATAAGGCTGCAGACCCCTACTTTTAGAAGATTTTGAAGCATAAAATATTTTATGTCATTTTACATAACTGTATTCCTCTAGCTTTACCTCTTTCTTCCTACATGTACACAATTTCCTCTACTCTTCCCCTCTCCTTATAGTGACTCAGCATTTCTGAGATATTCAGGCCTAATCCACCAAACAACCTATATGACTTACATTCTTCTGGCCACTATAATGAAGTTCCACAGAAAGGGGTTTACTGAATAACATCCATAGTTATGGAGTACATCTACATCATATGCCTATAAATGGTATATTAAGGCTGACAAGAAAATACAGGTTAAAGGATGTATGGTTCCAAGGCCAGTAAAAAAAAAAGAAAAGAAATAAGAAAAAAAAAAAAAATAGAGTATTTTCCTCCCTCAATTGTCCCTTGTGTACAGATATAAGGTCCTCATATTTGCCTTGACTTTTTTCACATGCTAAAACTCAATCCTAAATATAGATGTCTTTACCTAACTATAAAGGTATTTTGGTTGTTTCTTTGAATTACTAACGTGGGGAGAGCAAAATCATGCAAGTATTATTTATTACAATATAGCATTTATTTGAGTTCTGGGAAAGCATAAAAGCAAGTACTAAAAATCCTCTCCCTTCCCAAAATCAAAACCCTTTTACATTCTAGGCAGAATTCTCCCCTCCCCCCCACAATTATTGCTCTGCAGAGACTAGTTAATGTTAAACAGAACAAAATAACCAAATATTTGCTACCACATTATTGGTAAAATAGATGGAAGGGCAAAGAAATGACTTCATGCAAGGAAAGACACAAGAGGCAAGTTGGGGGTGGGAGTGTGGGGGGAACACAGGACTCTCTATGGTGCTCTGAAAGTAAGACATGCAAAAATCAATGCAGAAAAGGAACATAATCAACACTTTTCCTTCAATTAAATGGGTCAAAGCAATAGAAGTTCCATGCCACAAGGGTGAAGTCAACATAATGTCACTTTCCATGGAACCCCAAGCTTAAAGAACCCTTCTGTGAGAAAAACTGCAGCGTGAGCATTCCTTACACTTAAAAGGGACACAATGAGTAGAAAGGAGATCCGCTTTACACAATACTCAGCAGCAAGCATACTCAAGGAAATCAATACCAATTCTGTCAGCACTGATTTCTGCAGAGCTTTACCCTCAACAGGCAGAGATCAGATAGGGCATAGGAAGGATAGGCAACGGCAGCAATGTTCTTGTGGGCAATGCTGGGTAGGTGAAGAAATTGACAGGCATTCTCCTCTGTGGATTCCCAAGGAAAAAAACTCATGTAGAAACATGAAGGAAGAACTATTCCCAAAGGCAGGTCTGCAAGCACTTGCAAAATCTTTCTTCCCACACCCTCTCCAAAGAGGGGAACAGAAAGCCCCTGTTGTCCAAGTTTATTTAAAAGAGAGGTCTTTCTTTAAAAGAATATTAGTTCTGAATGTAATATGCTCTTAAGTAGCTCCAAGTTCTAATATCTGAACAGTTTTTCTGTGCCACCCGTAACATATCAGTGTATTTGGATGCCTACAAAGGCACATATTGTTATCCAAGTTCAATAAGCTAGGAAGCAACCTTTCTTACCATTAAAATATCAGAACGATACAACTCATATTTTTTTCAAGGGTTTAAACCACAAAAAAGGGTTATACAGTGCTTCTATATTAATTCCCTATCTGAAATGGCACATAATCAATATCAACAAAAGCACATATAGTGCATAATAAATTCCCTTTCTAAAATTTCAAAAGAAATGCAATTCAATAGGTAGGAACTCTATTATAGCCAAGTGCTTCAGTAATATCATACACACTGATCTGCTTTACTGCCTTTCTTCTCTACTGTGCCAATCTCTTCCTATACAAACCATATTTACCTTCACTTTACCTTTTTAACTCATGGGAAGAAATTAGTTTTTTAAATAAAAATTTATAAAAATGGGATGGACCCATTTTAAAGGGTGCCTCTTAAGCAATAGGGTTTACAGTAGGTTTACTTCTTCACCAAGTTTTTTCACAACATTAAAGTTTGTTCAATCCCATGCAATTTCAGAAAAAAAATTTACTATCTGCATCTATAAAAATGAAATATCTTGTAATTGAAAATGAAAAATGCAGGTATTATTTGACAAAATCTGGTAATACTTTACAGTGGTCTTCACTGGTCATACACTGGCAGGAAACCAATACTGCATTTATTAGGTAGTGCATGACAGACACATTCATGCTGCAAGTTCAGGATTCTAAAGAAACTCCCTATGCAGCCTAGAGCTATTCTTGAAGAAGCATGTTGTTGATGATGGTACACCATAAATCAAGACACTAGAACTACACTCATCAGACAAGTCAACTTTGCATAACTCCCATTCGTTTTACCTACAGTTGAGCTTTTGAACCAGGCTGAAATTCAAAATAATTATATTTAAATTAATACAAGGGAAATTAGAGTCTTGTTTAATTACATGTCCTCCTTTAATTTCTAAAAATGGTGGTAAGGACCACCATGAAGTCTCAAAGATCTATGGAATAAAACATTCAAACTCAGTTCCACATCAGATACTACAAGTTTGAAAATTCTGCAGATAAGCCTTTTTACCCTACCTTGTCATGTTTCTGCTGGTGCCTTGCCCTAGTATCCAGGACATGGTAAGGTGTTTCAGAGTCTCTGTTGATGTAATAGATTAGTCTTGAAGGCAGTGTGATTTCTTTCTGGATTGCATTGCTGTAGCTGTTATTTTTACTGTTGCTGCTTTTATTCTGTTGAAATGTATTCTCTTCATCTGCCAGTACTCCCCCTGTACCGCCTGCTGTTTCATTCCAATGCAGGTCTGAGGAAGAAAGATATGCCAGCCATAAATTAGATGGCAAAATTGTTTATTTAAAAAAAATAAAGAAAAAGCTACATATTTAGCTTGCAGTATTCTAATATTTTATTAGTCACTCAAGCAAACAAAAAGCTTAGTCATTGAGCTAGATCTGATTCATTTCTTCACCTGTAAAATGGTTTCAGAAATAACATTATTTATTTAAATGCACATACATTTTCATATACATTCATAGGTTATAAATATTTTAATGCCTCTCAACCTCCAAGAAAGAAAAAAAACCCAACACTTAATGGACATGTAGTTACACTCTTTGATAGCCAAGTTCTCTCTCAAAGACACACACACAAAAAACAGATGTACACCTACAAAAGACTAATTCCCATGTTCCTAAGACAAGCTGAATTCAGAGTCCATGCACACTGAATGGTAATCAAGCCCCTTTACATAATAGCAAGTTTTCCACCTCTTCCTTTTAACTTTTACAAGAGCCCTTTTCTTCAATGGCAGCTTTTCAGATGTAATCCTGCATCCTTCCTCATTACAATTTCAGGATACAGTCAATCAACAAGCAAGGTAACAAGAACAGTAATAACATGAGGCAAAACCGACTATATTCAGCATTTCACATGTCATCCATACATAATCAAAAGCAAATAAACAAAAAGCACACACAAAAATCCAACTCCAAATCGGCTTCCCATTCAGATCTCCGTACACATGCATCCTAACACACAAAAACATACCTAAACCTTTTTTTGTCGCACACCTCACCAGCGTTATTTCTGCGCACAGCGTTCTCTATCTAAAACACAACCGCATTCGCCTTAGAACATCAAAGGGGAAAAACCTGATATTTCTCTCCTTTTTGTAAGCAAGCAAGCAAGCCGAAACAGACACGTACACAGATATGGAAGGGGCGGAGGAAGAAATCGTTCAGGGGAAATGGATGCTATCGGGGTTTATCTCCCGGGGCGGAGGCAGGGGGGCCGGGGACCGACGAGGAGCAGCTGCCCCACGCATACGAGCACACACACCCCCCGTCATACCCACCCGCGGCCGCTGCAGCCGCGCGGGCCCGCGGGCAAGAGGAACCATGGAGAAGCAGGAGCAGCGAGACGAGGCGGCCGAGGAGCGGCAGGAGCGTGGGGCGGCAGGCGGCGGCGGCGGGGAGGCGGCGGCCGCAGCGCGGCTGCCGCAGGGAGATGCTGCCGGGAGGCTTCATGGCTCATAGCGCCCCGGGGGTGGGGGGGGGCGGCCGGCCGAGGAGCAGCGCGGTTCCCTCACCCCGCAGTCGGGCTGCAGCCGTGAGGCCGGGCTGTGGCGGAGGGAAGGAGGCGGCACCCGCCCGTCTACCTTCTCTCTCCGCCGTTACGGACAGACCGTTACCTCAGAGCGCGGGCGGGCGGAGCAGGGAGTGCCGCGCGCGTGCACGCACCTTCCCCTCCCCGCCGCCCGCCTCGCGCTCGCGCCGGGCTCATCCCCGCGGTAGGCGCGAGGGCGTGCTGGGGCGGGGCCAGGAGAGCGCTGTCTGTTGTGCTGCCGCCAAGCGGCGTTAACACCCCCGTTTTACTGATCCCTGCAGTGCTCAGGTAAAGAGGTATCGCATCCCATTAAAGCCTCCTGTAAAATCAACGGGAAAGGCGATCCTCCCCCTTGGCTTGACACAGCGTCAAGACCTAAGGGTAAAACTAACGGCCGCACCTGCCACACACGTCCCACAGCAAGCAACATTGAAGGGTTATACTGAGAACTATCACTGTGTGTCACAGACTGGGTAATGCACAGACACCCACCTTTGCAGCACGCACAGCTGCAAGGAGCCGAGTTTGGGAATATTCAACTCATTTTAAGAACTTCACACGGGGGGAATTGCTTTGGAAAGTGGCAGCCTTGGGCAAAGCTCAGGAGAGACTTTGGAGGTGCGAAGCAGCAGCCACAGGCCTCTGTTGTTGACCTGAGCTGGAGCCAGGAAGCTCCCACTCCGTGGACACACAGGAAAGGCAAAGGGAATACAATTTCAAGTTCACAACTCGTAGCCCTCATCTCCCCCATGAACCCTCCCCCTGCTCCCAAGCGTGGTGTGGAGCTTCAGGCTGCCTCTGCTCGCCCCCAGCACCTCCAGCCAATACATTTGTTCCTTGCCTCTCCCCTTGTGTTCTCTTCTTCAGGCCCTGCAACCCACTCATCGCTGCTGATTGCAGCCAACACGCAGTGAAGTGGGTGTGAAGGTGAGAATCAAACGCTACCAAAAGAGTGAATGTGTACATTGATAAAGAAAATGGACATGTGTGCAATAAACAGAGAGTAGTGCTGCACAGAGGTGCATGATGGTAACCTGGTACAAATCCACTCTGGCATGGTGTGTTCTGGACCAGAAAGAGAATGAAGTATTAGCACATTGCTGTACAGTGAGTAGTATCTCTCATACTTCAACCTGCCTGGGGTGAACCACCAATATGAAGAATATTTGCGAAGATAAAAATAGCTTCACAGAGATATGAGAAGATTAATCTGCTGGTTTGTATTCATTCCATGGCTTCAGGAGTCAGAAAAGCTGGAAGCTGAGTTCAGAGACAAGTTTAGATATTGAGTTCTTAGTGAACATTTTGCCCAGCAGACTTCTAATACCCAGGAATACATATGTTTTATTGTGGTGCGGGCCTTACTGCTGAGGAAAAAAAGATGTTTCTCCATTTTGCCTGGATATTGCTTTTTATTTGTCGGCTTATTCATTCTAATCTGAGTCTGCATACCACATGGTTTTCCAGAAAGACAGGAATTTTCTCTGCTTCACATAATTTTCTTTAGATTCTAGCCTGAATTCATTATCATTGTTAATTTAGAAAGTATAAACAGCTTTACAAATCATTACCATGCTGACTACTTCACAGCAGTAGTGCTATTACTTTAAAAGAAGAAATTAATGCTGAATTCTCATTCTGGTCAAATAGGTGCTACTTGTGGAAGCTCAAAATCTGAGCATACAGCAGCAGATAAACACATAGAACACAAAGACCCATGGGATGACCAGGTGTGAAAAAGAACAGAAAACATGCCTTAGGATTTCTCTGTTGTTTGGGTCTAGGAAGAAAGCTGTAACAGTTTTCTATATAAAATGGTCTTCCTTGATGCTCACATTCCCAGACACTTTCCATGCTGGCCAGCTAAGCCCAGCTGTTCCTCATCATTAAGTACCACTACAATATTTAAACCAACAGCAGCTCTTTCCTCCCGATAAATATATAAACAGATCAAAGGACCAGTTATGTCCCTGCATCTATATCTAAAACAAATAACAAAAAAGTGCAAAGAACAAAAGAGTCAAATGACCACACAATTTAAACAACAACAAGAATAATCCAGAAACTTTCACCACACAACGAAAAGCCCCAAGAAGTGTAGCAATAATGAATACTAGAAACACCTGCTCTCTGAAACTATCAGTGGTTCTGTGCCACCTGATCTAGATGAAGATGACTGTGGCCATTGCAGGAGGGTTGGGCTAGATGACATTTGAAGGTCCCTTCCAACCCAAACTGTTCTATGATTCTGTGATTCTTATTTTTTATGTCCAGATTTTGAGGGAAGAAAATAATTATTGCCCCTTTCTACAAAGGTTGTCTAGGGAAAAGATTTTTCTAAAGTTGTTTTAGCTCATGTGCAAGTCTGCAG
Source organism: Nymphicus hollandicus (assembly GCA_009823435.2). Taxonomy (NCBI): domain Eukaryota; kingdom Metazoa; phylum Chordata; class Aves; order Psittaciformes; family Cacatuidae; genus Nymphicus; species Nymphicus hollandicus. Next base: position 19,964 of record WTXV02028548.1, on the reverse strand, counting down.
CAAAATAATCACCTGAATAACCATCTGAAGCAGACATGCCTGGTCTCCCAGTCCATTATGGGCATATCACACAAGCTGTATTTCATAAACCTACAAACCTTCAGATGCCATGTGCAGTTCACAGAGCATAATCAGCTCAAGATGAGATACCGTACCAGGAATGACAGCTGGTTTTGCTGTGATTTTTTTAAACCTGCTTTCATCTTTGAAAGACACTATTAAATAATCTCACATAGATTGCACTGCAGATGTCTGAAAACAAAATACCAGAAGCGTGGATTATTGTAGCAGCATCTGTACCAAATGAAATTGAAACATCTAAGTCGGAGGCACACAGGAAACCGCTGATAGCTGGTGCTTCAAGACTGGCTAGGGAGCAAATGCACACTGTGCAAGGTATATACATACTTTCAATGTGGGTGATAAATGACTTTACACCACATCTCCAGATGATTGCCCAGAGCTCTTAAATTCATTCCTCCCTTAACAGGATGGAGGTCAGTGAGCACATGGGATGAAACTTTGTAATGCTACTATTCAAATAAAAGAGGCTTCAGATGCTAAACTGCTGATTGTAGTCTTGGCTGTTCATATTGACAGCCAGCTGGGAAATGTTAATCCAGGCTCTGTTAACCCAGTGGTAAAGATACAACCTTCCAAAATGATCAAAGGCCTTTTTTGATACACCTGAAAAGAGAAAAAAGTTAGTGTACCACTTGACTTGGGAAAGTCTCTATGTAAGATACATTTTTAAAGAACTTGCTCCTTACCAAGGCATAAATAATATTGATCTTGCCAAGTGAGCACAATAAGACTGTGTCTTACCAGAAAATAAAGAAAAAATATGGATTTCAGCAGTAGTGTCTTATCTAACACTTATTTCAAGAATTCAGTTAGGTCCTGTAACAAACGAGCAGATGGGACATTCCTGAGTATTCCTCACAGAGACAAACTGTTTACTGCTTTAACAGAAAGAGTATTTCTGTTGCAGACAGAATAGGAAGGAGGCAAGTTCAGGAGATGTAAACATGGATGACTAATTTATCAAAAGGTCTTTGCAAGGATGCCGTAAGAACAGCAGCTACCGAGTTTAAAATAGTGTTGATCATTACAGAAGAGGAAACTGCAATATCAAATATGCAGTTTAACAGGAGGTTAAGCATAGGAAGACTAGCATAGTTACTTTGGTAGTAACAGATTATACCAACTGGGTAGCTCAAGAGTGGCCTTGGGTGATGAAGGATATAATGCCATGAGAAACAGGCAACACAAACGGCAGAGTAGGAGCAGCCATTGCTGAACTCTGCTCTCAAAGAGTGCAGAGGTCAAGTATGATTATGATTTATTCATATTGCTGTAGCACTAGCAGGCTCAGCCGTAGGCCGAGGTCCCACTGTGCTCTGTGCTGTACAGACACAGGAGAAAAATGACAGGCCTATTAGAGAAGTTTCCATTTGATTTGCAATAGCAAATAACACCGACAAGGTTGTAAACAACAAAAGAAATAGAACAGCTCTGGGAGGTCTACCAAGCACACTGCAGGTCTAAAAAGCAGTAATTACACAGGGTACATTGAATAACAATAGCACCTCATTAGCTGGCACATAACTAATCCACACAATCTGTAATTTGCACACAAAAGAAGGTGGTAGCCCTTCTCTGTTTCTCAGCAGGGGTTAACAGCTAAGACAAAGCTGTACTGAAACTTCATGCCACTCATATTTCCTTACTTTATATCATATGCACTGTAAGTATGGGTAATTTATACTTAGAAGAAAGCTGGTAATTGAAATGAACAATGCACTGCATTAGTATAACTTCTTTTTAATCATACATGTTTGAATACTCACTCATTCTCCATGTTCAGCTATTCTCAAAGAGCTCCTCAGTCATTAGTATGAAAGAGAATATTTATATAAGAGAATGTTTCTATATGAAGGGCTGTTACAATGTATTTTTTCATGTGAGCATCTCTTGCTACACATCCCACCACCTAACAGCACAGCAGCAACCCAGCATTTAGTCAGAACAATAAGTACTTTTCATTTATTCTGTTTCTTTTAGCTTCTTTAAATACTTTTTAGCAACTGGGGGGTGAGGGAGGTGGAGCATAAATCTTGCAGAAATGTGACACACACATCAGACATATTGAGGAAACAGACCACTGCTTCTAGATTCTTTTGAAGCAAACATTGTTTTCCAAACTGTAGATCTAACAGAAGAGGGTTTCCATTGCTCTTCATTTTTCCACCTTCTTTATTTCAACCTCATACTCTTCAGAGGAAGAGCTTTCTCCTGTTATTTAGTTTGTAGCTCAACAGAGCCTTAAAACCCGCTTTCCCCTTCATGTACAACAGTGGAACAATGTACAATATCGGGCACAACATGATTTTAAACACAGCAATACTGTAAAATAGAATACAGTAAAAATGCCACTTTTCCATCAGAACTGTCACTCATTTACCAAGATCTGTGTGCACATCATTGTTAACTACTCCTCTAACCAGTGATTCTATACAAATGAATTCTTTTCAGAGTACTGTATGTTCCAGCACTCTAGGTTAGAATATACACAGTAATTAGGATATACTTGCCAGCCCCCTCTCATCAACATTATGAAATGTTCATGTAAGGTCAGGTGAAGAAAACAAGATGATCAAAAGAACATACCTTACTAACGTTCAGCAAGGAATGAAAGGGAACACAGCTGCTAATAGTAAATGAGTCAGAGGCTTTATTAATTGCAGTTCAATTTGTATCCAGGTGAAACTTCGCCTCAGTAATCTACTTCTGACTGCAGGAGAAATTTATTTTGAATACCGCACCAGACTAATTTCAGAATTAACTCACTGTGTACCCTTGTATAATTAACTAAGCATTCACAGCCAAAGGATTTTACAAGTTCTTTAGTAGGATCCCTCAGCAGTGTTTGAACAACTGCATGTAAGTCATTGTAGACAAGATACTGCAGTGAGGTGTTTTTGCCATCAATGGAAATATTATGATACAAAATTGTCCAATTATTCATCACATTGTCCAATCTATTAATAAGAGACAAAGCAACAGCAGAAGCATGCTGGTCAATGAGCCTACTGAGAACACATTTGTTCGCTGTTCTGATACAGATATACTTAGCAAGTAAAACATATGCCACCAGCAGAAAAAAAACTAATGCTGGTCTTCTAATAAGCAAGCACTTCTAACTGTGCCTATGACATCAGCCTGCTTCTTGCTAGCTCGTTTCACTCTTGTGAGTTAAATTGTAAAAACAGTGTCAAGAAAGTAAGACGGGATGGCAGAGGAAATCTAACTTGAATAGGTACTTTGATGTATATTTCCTTCAAATTAAATACATGGAGTTCATATCCCCAGAACTTGCCACAGCTGATCAAACACTTCCAAGTGGCAGGTCCTAAAAAAGCCAGATTGCAGCTATTCCAGTGCAACTTTGCAAAGGAGAAGGAAGACATTATCACTCTTTCCCTGAGCCACTTGCATAGGTCCAGGGGAGAAAAGGTCTGCAAGGGATCTCTGGAGTCACCAAGTCCAACCCCCAGCTACCACTGGCTGTTCCATTCCACAGCTCCTGTTATACATTGCATTTAAAAATGGTTAGGGTTTTTGCCCTTCAACAACCACTGGAAGGCTGTCCCAGAAGCTGATCATTAGAATCACTAAGTAAATCCTCCTACTTTCCAGCCTAAATTTATTCATGCCTAACAGAAACCCATTTGTTTTTGTGCCAGTGCTGGCATTAATAGCTCATTCCCCCTGCTGGTAGAAATGACCAGACTCTCAATGGTTACAGCATCTAAGCCCAAGTGAGAGGTGAAAATTTCATGAGTGTAGCTGAAAACATTAAGGATGTTACCTTCAGCACAGAGATGCCCCAAATAGCAAGGACTGCATTAGCATGAGAAGCAGAAGGAACATGGCCATGCCAGTGTAGCACATGCTTGAGATCCTAAATCTCACTGGGAAAAGGAACTTACTAGCTACAGCTACTACTTGTTGGAAGCTGTTTGGCAGGGCATGGACATGCAGCATTTGAAGGTGTTATACCTGCTTTTCTTATGTTGACCAAAATAATATAAATAAATAAATTCTTCCTCCAAAAATTTGCAGTGCTGAGGCTGCTGCTTAGGTAACACTTGTGCACAGCCTTGCCTTCTACAGCCTTGCATTCAGCAGTGACATCTGTGCTGATGCTGCTGCCATCACTGCTGTCCTCCTATGGTGTCAAAGGTAGGTAAAATGCTGAGATGCAGCAATGTTAATCAGCTAGGGAAAATCCTGGTGTTTTCACAAAATGCAGCTCTACAAAATAGGGGGGGGAAAAAAAAATAAACTGCTATATCCAATTAGATGTCCATAGACAAATTTGGACCAGTTTCCCTGCTTCTTCCCTAATTAGGCACAGGGATGAATCAGACACAAAACACTATCCTGAAAGATTCCTATTTGACGATGTATCTAGGATTTGACACCGATGTCTCTAAAGAGCCTAAAACATTTAACCATAATTTCTCTAGAGAGATGGTCTGAATTTGTAAGAAAAATCAGTGCAAAGTGTTATCAAAGTGTTGCACTAAAGCCCTGGGGTGTTCCCGACACTAATATGTATTTTTTGTCATATAAATAACTTTCAGTGTTGGATGTGGATCACAGATTGGTGTGTTATCATCCCCCGCACCAAAGACCTTCCACACTGATCTCCGTACAAGTCTGATATACAACCAAAGAAATTCCACTTTCAGCTTCTCCCCACCAACCAGTCTATTTCTATGGATTCCCACATTGTAAAGAGGACAGTCACATATTTGGCAATTCTCATGACCCATCTGCCAAAGACAGCATCTGGTAACGTCAACATATCTGTTTTGTAAGATTGCATCAAAATTATGCACAGATCCCAGGAAATGCTTTGCATAATTTTTGCTGTTAATCCCTTGAGCACATCCTTGCCATCCAAGAAAGCTACAGTAAATTCATCATCTTCCAAAGCCCAGAAAGAATCACAGCCAATATTTTACTAGCTTACTAAACTCGAACAGCAGTGCCATAATGCAGCAGATACTTCAGGGCACTACAACTTCTGCTTTGTCAGCTTTGTACAAAGGTAAATAAGACCCAAATTTCACTCGAGGGTTGTGAAATTATGCCCTTTACCCCGCTGCTTCCATTCTTCCCCTCGCCCACATGAGCTTACACTTAGTCACCCTTCAATGATCTTATTATTTCTCTATATGCATATGTTCCCCATAATTTTCTGGGGTTGCTTATCCCACTAGTTAACTATAAGTTTAAACACACGTTATTTGTTGTTACTATGGAAATCTAGCAATTTTTTGAAGGCTTCCTTGGAAATTACAGCAGTAATATTTTATCCTGTGTGGAGTACCTTTGTAGCATACGTGATTGAAAAGGCAATAGTTTTTCTATACTATGGATTTATTCAAAACCCATACTTTGGAAATAACTTTTTCCATCATTACTTATGAAACTGCTTCTTACAGGGAATTAACTGATTTGCTTTTCTCTCAAATTCCATCCATATCTTTTGGCTAAGAAATACTCTAACTATCCTTCAGTTTCTCATCCTCTTCATCCTGTTTTTTACATGTGAGCACCAGAAGTCCCATAAATAAAGAAGGACATCACCTCCTTTCTCAAGACTGCTGCCTTGGGAAACCAAAGGCTTCAATGCACAGTGATGTCAAAACAATTTCTTGCTGCAGATGAGCTAAAGTGCATGGCAAAGTTGTCTGTATGCATACACACACCAGCTACCGTGTGAAGTGATACATCACCAAAAACAGCTCTCACATCCAATTAAGGTTGAGTTGCACCAACTACACTGTCACAGTTAAATTTCACATAAATACTAAGAAAATCATAGGAATGCATTAACTTGCAGCAGAAAGCATCTGCTTCTTGTAAGCAACGACAGAAAACTAGCTACTCCTTTCTACTTATAGCTGAAAGGAACCAGTTTGGTGATAATCAAAGCATTGCAAGCATCAAGTGCCTGAGCAAGACTTTAAATCAAAAGAAATCTCACCTTGGGCTAAATATGGTTTCAGATCAAATCCTCTTATCATAACAAATGCATACACAAAGCTTGGATCATGGAGCTGTAAAATAAAGAATTTAGTCACAGAAACTTGAATTATATATATTATTATATTTATTATTATTACTGTTCTCATGTGCTGATACAGCATGTGGAGCTTGGAGTGCAAAATAATTTCTTAAATAAACAAATATGCTTCAACTGGTAGAACTTGGTGGATCAAAGCATTAAACAGCAGGGCAACATGCCCAAAGGTACAAAGCAGATTAACTGCATAGTCCAAAGGACAATCTGACCTCTGCAAGCCAAAGGCAATTCAAGGCCCTTCCCACTGGACAGTTTTCCTGCTTTTATTTTTTTATGTTATCTAGCCCCATCCCAAAATTTATGTTGCTAATACCGTGGCATAATCAATGAAACTTCCATTTACCAAAGAGATCCTGCTGAGCACAAAATGTCTCATTTTCCTCATTCTGCCTCTAGATAAATTGACTTTTCTTGTAGAAGAGAAAACTGGTTCTCAACAACCACAACCATCCATTGATTCAGTGACTGTTTAAGCAATACAAGTCTTTCACAACATTATACCACCTACAGTCTTTGTGGGAGAAATTACAATAGCAGAATGGGACAAGGAACATCACAGTAATAAAAAAAATGCTTAGAATGAAGGCAGTGTAATCAGTTATATCGTCTCTTTTGCATTATTTTGCAAAGTAATAGCCACAAGAAACCCACGCAATTCTATTTCTGCTTCAGGAAGGGTGGCCACTCAACTACACAGTTCAAAATATCAGCCTGTTTTATGATAGCTAAAGAATGACCCTATTTTCTTGACCCTAATTGTTTCAAACTTGACTTTCCCACTCTACACTGCAGTGCAGTATCCAGACCAGTGTAAAATAGCACTAGTTATAATCTAGGAGGTACCACGCTTGAAACCTCTCCCTGGTTTCCAAGTATATTTAGTAATTTCTAGTTCAAGAACAGCCTTTGCAGATGTGGGCATATGGTAACCTCCCTCAGCCTAGGCTTAGATAAGCACACAAATAGTCTTAAAGTGATATTTAAATGCTGGTTTCTGGAACCCTTTTTTGATCCCAGACATATGTGTAAAGGCAACGATTTGCAGAGCCAAAACTAGAATCTGTACTAGAAGCACTAATGTGCTTATCCAGTCCGGGTATAAAACGTTATTTGGCTTATATGAGCTGTCACACAGTGAACTGCAGAGCTTAAGTTTGAAATATTTGTGATCATCCTAGCAACCTCCCCCCTACTCCTCCAAGAGAGCAATGAAGAAAGTCTTACATTTCAGATGTAACTGTTTTACAGAGGGAACATCTTTTGTTGGGCTGCCAAGCCTGAGTCATCCTTACAGACTCATTTCTAGAAGAAGCATGCACACAGGACTGACAGTTGATTGCAAGCCATCTCCAAACTTCCATAAAGATCTTATAGGGTTTAAAGCAACCTAGTAAAATTAAGACACAGTAACCTTTTCTTTATAGTGGCAAACATTAACAAAATTCTCTGTTGCTGTAGTTATGAATAGGGATGATTTCACTCATAAAACTAGGTCACTGAGGAAATAACATGCTCACACAGCAGGGGAACGCTGTCTGAGTGTGCAGATAGCATATTCCCCGGCTTGCTACTGTGGCTCAGACTGCCCCTTCTGCCTCTCAGCTGCTCCCACCTGGACATTGGACATTGCAGGCACTGGCACTGGACATTGCAGGCACTGGACATTGCAGGACCCCCAGCAGCAGCGACACAGATGAGGATGGACCCCGGGAGCTTCTCCACCAGTATCACCATGAGTGGAAATAGGAGCTACTAGTGGAGAGTGAAATGAGTCAGCACAGAATCTTTAGCAACTGATATAATATTAGAGTATTAAGATGGCAAATAGCAGGTGGTAGCAACTTTAACTTCTAAAAAGGACAGATATTGAGTAAATAATAATCTTCCCTTTTGCCACTGAGCTACTTCTCCATCCCCACTGCCATCTGCAGGCTTTTCCTTGGAGGAAACCTCACTGCCAGGTGGAGACACTGGTCAGCATCTCTCCAAATTCCCTGGCTCCCTGCTGCCAGGCAGATCAGGCACCAGCAGCCCCCACTTGCTGCTGCAGCCACGTCACCCTTCACTCTCACTGGGGAGCTTCACGTTTCCTGGGGAGGGGGATGCAGGGGCAGAGCAACTGAGTAAGGGCAGCCAGGTCTCTGCAAGTGCCAGGGCAAGCACCACATCCTTTAATGTTTCCCATCCCTTGGCTTCCTGTCATGTTGCTGTTGGAACTGAGGCACTGCAAACAAGGACTTAGGGTCAGCCTTAGGGGTGCCTCTTTAAGCAGCTCTGGAAATTTGAGAGCAATCTGGGTTGCTTTCATGGTGTGTCTCAGGTTCATGCAAGCAGCATTTTTCCTGACCTTTTTCTGGCTCCTCTGCTGCAATATTACATTGTCACTTCAACTGAATGGCAAGTAATGAGACAAGAAGTGCCAAATGCTCATCCAGTGACCCTCATACCACGTCTTTCACAGGTCTCAGACGGCTGTGTCAGGAAGACAGAGAGGTCCTTTGCTGCCTCCCCTGAAAACTGACTGTTTTGATGGAAGCAGCTGTAATCTCTTTCCACTTATCCTGCCAAACCTGATCTCCACCCAGCACAAATCCCTGGTGGGATCTGAATTAGGCTGACAACAAGCCCTGTTACTTTTCCAACTGACATCTGGAGGTAGTAAAGATTTCTTACTTCTTTTTTTTTTTTTGCACTTTTACAATAAAGATGTCCTCAAGGAATTTACATTGAGATCTTTCCATCACCTTCCTCAGCAGACATCTCCGCCCCAGTATGAAAGGCAGCTGAATATCTAGAAGGCTCTTTGCTCAAGGCACACAGTAATTAGCATACCTTGTGCCAGGATTAGACTCTCCCCGGCCATCTGCTGAATATGCCTTGCCAATGTCAGAAGAGCATTTTGCTATATAAACTGCACAAAGCATATATCTATGTAGAATTTTGAAATACAGTAAATTTTCCATTGAAAAGGAAATCTGGTTTTGAGAAATGCAAAACGGAGACGTGGAAATGCACTACAGCATAGCAAGACACAAAAAAGTGATATTGTTAAATCTTAAATTTTAACTTTGGGCACACTGACACTAGTAGGTAAAAATGTTCATGAAATGCAAGTTCTCAGAGACTTCACAAATCACCTTCATAATATCCATACTTGCTCAGCAATTACGTGATTAACAGGATGAACAGGAAAACTGGAACAGATGTGAGATTTAAAACAGTCTTTGAGATTTATTTGGAGTAATGCTGTAAGGCATAGGAGGAAGAGACACCCATGTTCTCTCAGCTCTCATTTGTTACACCATTCTTCACACCAAAGTATTTTCAGTTACAACAGGTAAGTTGTACTCTGCAGAAAAAATTCAATTTTCTGGCGGATTTTGATATATTCTTGCATTATGTTTCATTGCAGTCTGGAGCAAAACAGACTTGTTACCAGTTTCCTACCAAGGACAGAACTCCAGCTCTGGAAGAGCCTGTCTCTCCTCTCCAGAAACTGAGCTGCTCAGAAGCCACCAGACATCATTACAGAGACTTCTCCATGACTGACCCATTCCACTTGCCCAGGATTTGGAATTGCTGGGTAGCAGGTCCATTGGTATCCTCCAGGCAAATAATGGAAAGCTGGGGAGTAAGGACTTGCAAATATTTACTCCACAGTAATCCCACCAGCTATACCCTTACAGGTGGACCTTCCTCCTGTCAGGCCTTCAAGCAAAAAAGGACCTCAGCGCTTCTCTACCTGCAGCCCCTAGCGCAAATAATAGAAGAAATAGAAGAGAGAAGATGACATATAGCCTACTGCCAACCCATGTCTTATGTCAAGGCAGAAGATGCTTATCAGTAAATGAAGCCTTAAACACCAGCTTCCCCTTGTTTCAATATTCATAGCCTACTAGCCAGACCCTGATATATGACAAAAACTTCCCAAGAGCTGCTGAGCAGCCTCAGTATCTGCTGATTTCAGAAGCAGAACATAAAATACACTGCAAGGACCAAACCTGGATGGAGCTTTATGCCTAGAAAGAATATTCTATCTCTAATTTTTGTAATTCCTTTAAAATTCACACAACATCTCTGTTATGCTTCATGAGCCTTGTCACAAGTACAAGCCTTCACATTGGCACATTTTAAAAATAACCAGTGAGTAAGATCCTGTTCTCATTTCTATAAAAACTCCCCTACTGATGATAAAAACTGGTTAATAATTTAACAAAGTGTTCTAAAAGTGGCACAGAGCAGTTTATATTTAGAGAAAGTGCTTAGTTATAGCAGATTAATCTGCAAGAGAGGACTATTATTTAATAAAGAAAACACTTCCAAATCATTCACATAGACTACTATCACCTACCTATGGTTAACTACAGGCTATTCATTCCTCATGCTGTCTATTCTCATGTTAGAGACTGGGAAAAGGCTGGCTACTCAGAGACTAAAATATTACTCCACATGAAGTTAATGCAGTTTGGTACATATATTCAAAATCTAAACTCCACCACTTCACCCAGGCCCCAGAAAGCCACAAGAAAGTCAAGCCCCTATAATACAGTTTATTGATCTGAAAATTGGTAAGAATTTGAGGGTTTGTGTTTCTTTTCTGGATTCTGGAAGGTTGCTCATCCCCACCTTATCAAGGATCTCCATTTATGTTGAATGCCATTTTTATTGATATTTGTTTCGGTTACCTAGGGCATGATCCTCATAAATACCTAGCAAAGACTTGGACAAGCACCCAGACCATTCAAACCTCTAACTGTTAGTTTGCATCTTGATTTGTAACTAAATAAGGTCAAAACTAGTGAACATGTTTAAAATGTTTCTCTTAAGCATCTTGCATCACCTTTCCATCCTTCAAAACAAGCATAATACCAGTTTATCATTAAGAAATGTTTTCAAGAATAGCAACTAATTGGAAGTTATAGAAAAAACAAATACGTGAGTTTTGTTTATTTGTCTAGTGCATACCCACATCCTTCACATTTCACCTTCCAGGTAAAAGGTATAAACATATTTTAAAGTATTTGATGACTGGTATCTACAGTCCAAAGTTTTAATCATTTAACAGGCTTCTTTTCCTTTTGTTTCATATATCATTTTTATTCTTCAGACAAGTTAAATTTTATAACCAAATGCATGAATATGGAATACTGAGCTTCTGGATAGCCTGAAAGAAAAATTACAGTTCCAAGGCATTTTCTAATTTGGTTTATAAATAGATGGCTTTGACATACCACTCACAAAAACAAAGCTATAGTTAGCTTGCCTGAGGCAGCTGTGCAGCTGGAAGAAGAATGTACACTGGCAGCCTAGCCCTGCAGTCGCCTGTGTTGTGGTACATGCTGTCAAAACACCAGTTAAGAACACAGGAAGAATTAGCATTTTGGCTTGAGGCAGAGAGATAGGAAGCAGTCTTTGATTTTATGTTATCCAACATGTAAGCCATTGAAGGTAAGCAAGCTAAATAGATTGTTAATTGGAAGCAGCAAGTAAGAAACTCTAATGCAACTAACCTTCTTGGGTGTTTTGGTACAAGCCAGGTAGACTCTTGGGAAAATTACCATTTCCTATCGTTGTAAGGCTTTTCTACTATCAATAACTGCATATCAAAATAATTCATATATTTAAGTCAAATGAGTGGCACAAGTATGAATAGTGGAATAGGTACCCCCTAGAATGGCACAATTTGCCTGACTTGATCCAGGCTCATTTCTGCCACTGCAGGTTTTTGCATTGACAGCAGCTAATTTCAGCCCAACTACATAGATGAATAGTCTGCTATACCTGCAGCATTCTGGCTCTGAATCAGCACAAAACATTGAGCGTTTTCAGTTGAAGCTCAGAAGCAGGTCCCCTTGAACTGATGGAAGCTTGCTTGTTCTCTTAGGTGATTTGGGCTCTAACTTACTGGATTCATGGCCTATTGCCCTCTTTTGAGTGGAACAGACATAGCAATTCTAAAGTTTGTGTTTGTTAAGTTCAGATATTCAAACTGCAAAATTAGGATCCACATCCAAGTATTCCAAAATCTCAGTAACCTCAACATCACAACTTGTTTCAGATCTGTCTTTCAATGAAACACTTTCTAGCTGACAAATAAGCCTGGTGCATACACAAATATAGAATCATAGAATCAACGAGTTTGGAAAAGACCTTTAAGGTCAAGTCCAACCATTACCCTAAGACTGCCAAGTCTACCACTAAACCATGTCACTGGGGGCCTCATCTGCATGTCTTCTGAACACTTCCAGGGATGGCGACTCCACCACTTCCCTGGGAAGCCTGTTCCAATGACTGAGTACCCTCTCTGTGAAGAAATTTCTCCTAATAAATATGAACGGGTAAGAGCTTGATATCACACAGTGAATGCCATAAAGGCTTTTCATGCTATATGCAACAATTTTTATCTTTTCAAAATCAAGAACAGTGCTTCCTGCCCCTTAATACTTCTTCCAACATTAATTTCCTGTGTACTAGATGTACATATTTTGCAATCACAAGAGAAAAATTCTATGTGCATTAAGTGACATAATACTAAAAGGCTGAAAAAGAGCAGGTCTCTTCCCACACACTGCTTACAAAATGATCTCTAGGCATCCGAGATGCTATATGACCTTCACTTACATCAAATACATTAAGGTTAAACATTTATTTTAAATAAAAATAAACCCCACCAAAACCTTTCCTCACAGAAGCATCCACACTTAGCATACAAATACCTTCAGAATTCATCATTTAGAAAAAAATTTCCTTGAAAATACAAACCTGAGACTGTGATATAAATGCTGGTCCACCTCTGTTAGAAACATGAAAGTTAGAGAATCAACATATGCTTGAATTTCACCACTCAGCCCTTTCAAATCTACTTACAGCCGGAGCATTTTGACAATGTCAAGACATTGATAAAAGCTCAAGTAGCTCTTTAAAACACTGCTGAAGAAAAAGGAGAGAAAAAAAAAACCCCAAACAACCCCCCCCCCAACTTAAATACTTTACACAAAATTGTCAGGAGTCTTGAGTGAACCTTCAAGCTCGTGTCTTTGCCCCGTCTTCAGATGTAGTTCAAGAATTTAGTAAGGTTCATATAAACTGATGACAATGGAGCTCAGATTTACAAGTCACCTTTTGACAAATGTTAGTTCTCTCCCCTCATAAACTTGAGAGAAATTAGTACATTTACAAAGAAAAAAAAGCACAGCATATCATCCTATCTAAGATGGACAGGAGAAAGAACTTAAACTAATGATAGAGACGTGCCACAGTATTCAAACAAAAAGAAAACGAAAACAAAACATGACCTTAAAGACATATCCAAGTATAAAAGGAGGGATAAGCAATGCAAGCTCACGCACTGGGAATATTTGTGACTTCAGCTAACATAAATTCATCAAGCTTTGCAATGACAAAACAAGCTAATCTGTCTAATATTACTGGCTTAGCTGTTCTATAACATTTTTAATCTACATAGCTGTGATTTACAGAGTAGACATCACTGATGCTTAAGAAAGGAGATAAAGCAATAAAGTATAAAAATCTCACTTAATGTCACCTGAGTGTTTACCCACCACCACTACCCTGCTTTAGAGAAAGCAATGGCAGGGCTGTTTTAACTCCTGTTCCCCCAGCCCTTCTCATCAAAAGCTATTTAACCTAATTATCAGCAGTGGGACACCAAACACAAGCTCCTTACAAACACACTCAAGAGAGACCATGCAAAGGAAACAAGCAAAGCCAGCAATAAAAAACTCGCAGCCCAAACAAGCCCAAAAGAAATATGCCACAGCAAGTTAATCCAAATACTCCATTTGTTAAATATTTATTAAATCAAATTAATACTAAGTCAGTTAGAACAAAATATTAGACACAAAGTTAACCAACACAAAAGTCTGAAGCAATAGAAGAACTAAAAACATGCAGGAAAAAAAGCCATTAAAGACCTATATAGACTTGTAACAAATCTGTAATTGTAACAAACAGCTATGAAGTTTTAGATTTACAGTCAGCAAACCCATATAACTTGAAATATTCCAAAGAGAACCAAGGAAAAATCTTCCATTGGGGAAAAAAAACCAACCAACCAACCCAGCAACTCCTGTAGGATAAAAATAAGGAAGAGTTAAGCCTTAGGAGGTTGGTTTAAAGGACTCATTTTGCTACAGAAGCCAGGTAAACCACAGGAAAACCAAAGCCACTGCTGGTGCTCCGTGGCACTGCTGTTTGCTGCAGCCACCTTCTCCTCCATGGGCTGGTCTCCCCACAAGAAGAAACTCTCCTCTGGCACAGCTGGGCAAGGTTTTCAGTGCCAGCTACTCCCCACGGCCACCGCAGACCATGCCAGCACACCAGGGGATGTACAGCACAAGCGGTGGTCCAGCTGCTGGCAGGCAGACTGTTCTCAGTGGCGCATGGTGAAAAGACAAGATGTTCCAAGCACAAACTGAAATACATTAAATGCCATTTAAAAACAGAGAGATGAAAACCTTTTTAACCTTCTGGGGTTTTTTTGAGGGTGACCAGATGCTGGAACAGGTTGCTCAGACAGGCTGTGGAGTGTCCATGCTTGGAGATATTCAAAATCCCATGGGATGTGGCCCTCAACATCCTGCTCTAACTGAGCCTGCTGTGAGCAGGGGGTTGGACTAAATGGTCTCCAGAACCAAAGCTGGTGCCTGCCGACCTTACCCATTACTGCAGTTCTGTGAGCCTAGAGGAGATGGTGGGAACACAAAGCTTGCCAAAACACAACTGTCAGATTTTTGTTGTTTCCCCCCCCCCACACTAGAATGCAAGTCTCTTATGGGAAAAACTGGTTGAAAATGGACTTTCAACCCTTTTTTTTTTTTTTTTCTGTGATTTACAAGCTTTTATTTTTCAACATACTCTAGAGTTATATGAAGTAAAGGAAAATAGAGGTGCTGATTGACTGGCTGCATTAAGGAGCTGGAAAAGGATAAGGTAGGCAATAAAACAAGATCCAAGGACTACAGACAGACAGGTGTGGATGCTTGGCTCCCCTTTTCAGATTCAGTAAAAAGGCAGAGATGTCTATGAAGGCATAGGCAGTAACTACATAATTACATAAAACTATATTCATGATACAGCCAAATGACACTCATCACACCCTACTCTGAGAAAATAAAGATGGAGAACTCTGCATTGCAGATGAATTCTTATTTTAAAATGGAGGAGTGTGAGGGAGAAAAAAAGAAATTTGCTAAGCACATGAAAAGTGAAAGTCTCCTCTGTAAAGCTGGAAACAAAAATATGTAAAATACAATTTCATTAGTATTTTGTCTTTTAAGCTCTAAAAAGAAAAAATACTGTGCTTACCAATGCATTTCACAAAAACCATTAAACACTAGTGTCTAAAGTAAGAAGAATATAAAAGTTCTGATCATATTGAACACTTAAGAGTTCTTTATATCCACAAAAAGTGCTGCATGAACATTAACAAATTGTGGTAGGTGAAAATATGCTGACTTTGACTCCAACATTATCCTGACCCCAAATTCAATCAGAACTACAGTGTGTTGGCAATAACTCAGGAAATGGCAATTTGCTAGAACAGACTGGAAAATTAAAGCATTAAGACACATCTGGAAATCTATAAAATCTGTTAGCAGGAAACTGTTATATTTCTTCTTACTTGTATGCAGATTAAGTCTAATGCCATTAAAGCAAAAAAAGACAATTGTTTCTGTCATCATTTGGGCAACTGATTGATTAGTCATCATTAGACCAGAATTTTAACAGAGCTCCTTTCAGTGTGTGGAGAAAACTGCTGGTAGCCACAAACTGCCTTACAACTTTTCTCTTCAGCCCCTCAATTTACAGCTTTCTCTTTTGCCACTCAACTTTTCTCATGTGGCTAATGTTTGTTATAATATTTTTCCCCTCTTAGCAGTAGCTGAAAGGATCAAAACAAGCAGAAGAGAAATACTATCTATGTATTAAGCAAATAAAAGTAACATACCAGAAGAAAAATGAAAACTGAACTAAACTACCACAGGAAGTAGATGGATTTCGACAACTGCTTACAAAGTTTCAGACAAAAAGGAGATAAATACTAAAAAAAGGGAACCAAATCTGAATATACAGTAGTCTAGTTCCAATCTACACTACATCTTTAAGTCTTACTCCTCACTTCTACCTTGCTAACTTAAAAATTTAGTGTAATAAAAAGAAAGTCATTGACATGCTTTGCATGTATAAGGGATGCAAATTGTACAGTGAGGACTAGACCTACACCCTTCACTGTTAATTCTTACAGCACAGTCTCCAGGCCAGCAGTGTCTAAGCTCTCTGCGTGAGCTAGCAAGGGTGCATTTTTGTATTTTGATCCTGCAACACTGATTGTTTGTACAGTATTAATTGGGCTAAGTAAGATATAACCAACATTTTCACTTGCACCAGTGCCAACATTAACGCAGTACAATGCAGCGTATCTGAAAAGCTGACCAGCTTTAACACATTAAAGCACATTTTTGGGGATGTGAGAGATTTAAAAACCTGTTTATGTATGCTAACGTTTGGGAAGAACTGGTTTTCAGTTTTCTCTAGGGAAGGAACTGACAAAGAAAAACCCTAGGTTTAGAATTGCTGACACTGAAATCACGTAAGCTGTAATAATTATCTGTGTTCATGTGTTTCATCAAAAAAAACATTTCTGCATTTCAAGAAAATAATTTTGACTTTCAGGACCACAGAAACACAGTAATTTTGTGCATCAAATGACTAATGACTCCAGTGAATCCAAAGCCAACTAAAACTATGCTATTAATTTAATCATAACTCTCCAATATTCCAATTTGAACTGGACTTCCACTGTACTTGGCACTCCATAAGTATATCATTAATTGCTTGTATTTCCTAAGAAAGACGCAAACACCAGACTTAAAATTCAGTTACATTACCATGTCTGTAACTCCAAGTTTAGATGGTTGAATATGTCTTCAATGAACTGAAGCACAATATTTGACAGCACAATAGTAACTTCATTCAGCCAACTACATCATACATACCTATCTTCAAGTATGGCTTGAAAACTGCAGAGCATGTCCTAAAACTTTAGATGTCTCAGGAAACAACATGCTTATTATGCCTTTCAGCCACTTGCTGATTGAAACTGACATGTGCGTGCATTGCTCCTGCAAAAGATTATGCTGGCTTAAACAGGCACTGTTACAATCAGCAAATGACTTTTAAATTTAAAGCAAAAGTTATTCTACATAGGGTATTCTACTGTTCAAGGTATCCCAGTATACTACCAGGAAAAAAAAATTCTCCTAAAGTATTTTTGCACACAGCTTTGAAGGCAGTTCTGCAGGCATTGCAAGATCGTAATCAAAACTGATTTGTTCTAGGATTACAGAGAAGCCAATCCATTTCACATAAAGTAGAAAGCTACTTAACATTATGATACTTCCAGCCACCACCCTGATTTATTAAGTGCGCATTCTGAAAACAACTGTTCATGAGTAAGTTCTGAAGGCATCTGGTTTGCCATGTGGTTGGTGCTTCTTGGTTTCCTGCTGCCAAAATGCAGTTAGACATCTCAACTACATCTGACACTTTTTCAATGCCATTCTAGGATGTAATTGCTTCTGTTACCACAAGATGGGATGAATCTTGGCATCACTGAAATCAACAGAAGACTTCCCTGGGTCAAGATATCATACAGTTGTGAACAGCTGTTTAAATTACAACTGGCTTTCTTCAAAGGAGTAGCTTATTCCATAGCATTCTGTGATGTTCTTTCCACAGCAAATTGTAGCAAATAGTTTCAAATTAAATTCCACTTTAAGAATAAAGAAACTACAAAAAAATTAATCGGTCTTCATTTTATTAAAATAAGATTTTTTCTGCTGAAGGAATGAATAAAATTTCTAACTGCAAAACATAAACAAAGAACGCAAACTTTACTTCTGGGCATGCTCAGACCTCTGCTACTACAAAGTTTTCCGAAAAAGATGATGGGGAATGCTGCAATTCATAGCAGATAAATCATTAAAGACAAAAATTCTGGGATTTTAATTGCAAGTGAGATACACTTATCTGTCCCCAAAACATCAACAATTGAAACACTGTTCTATTTCCAGAATAAGTATGAATTCAGATTACGTCATTCTCAGGGAGTTAACCCAGGGAAAAGAGAAGAGACAACAGCTAAAGAGATCAAGAATCATCATCCGACTCCTGTTTTGCACAACTCTGCAAAGTAAGCAGACTCCCAAGCACAGGAGCACATATACCAGCTTGCCCTCTACACTTCAGATCACTACACCATCCACTCCTGTTACCTGTCACTGATTTACTTCTGAACAGAATATCCTATCCTGCAATACACAATGTAAAAAAAAAATCCAAATACAGGACTGAGAAGGAACATGGAAACAATAAATATGAAATCAAATGAGCTGCAGATACAAAGAAAGAACAATGGCACTGGACAAGTTTGTAATATCGCTATATTCTTTCAAATTCACATTGTGTCAAATGACCACAGACAGAAAAGACAGAGAAGCAGGTTAAAAAAATTACAGCATCAAGCTAGAGTGTTGCAAGATACATTATCAATTACGAGAACATTAAAACCACACACGTGTAATCTCATTTGGGCAGAAATTTAGCATGAAACTTAAACACAACTTCGGATTAAGTCATACGTTTCATTATACATACAACTAAATACCTAATTTTATCAGAATCCAGAGAAAAGCACTTTCATACAATTACAAGAACATTGGATGCAAACTTGTCAGAAAGAACTAGAAAGCAAAGAATTCTACTAGAAAATAAACTGAAGAACTGCTAGATCTAAGTGTCAGAATAGCAAGTCCTCAAAACATTAGATGTCTATGCTTGGTTAACACCTAGCACACTATGAGTCTGGGTCACACTCAGTGTTCACAATAAAGGTGAATAATAAACCCCAAGCTGTTTAGAATGAGATTGTTTTAAATGGCTCAGTGATTACTGGGGGGGGGGGGAAAACTTTTAAAATTATGAAATATATTACAAAACCATAATTATTAACTTCCAGAAGGTCAAAATTGCACATGCATAGAAGAAATGTCAACATTTTCCTCAACTGTTATAAAATATCCTTTATCTAACTGCTGCTAATTAGATTTAAAAAGCATGACTTTATTCCTCTTTAATAAGGTTACCTTTTCTTGCTTCAACATTGAGACATACAAACATAGTGACAAACATCTTTGTCCACTAATGTTAAAACCAAAAAACCTGAAGCTACCCCCCCCCACCAATCCTCCAATCAATTTCACTGAGAAAGCTTTTCAGCTCTCAAAGTTTCCATGTAGTGTAGACTTCACCATCATGTTTCAAAGTCTCAGCCATGCTGCTCATCAATGTGCTATTCAATAATGGCAACAGAACCTGTATTATTTATCTAACTGGAAAAGTGTTAGACTAATTCCTTAAGATCTCTTTTCTCTTTCATGCACATGGTATTTTGAGTGTCTCCGCATTTTTTTGTGCTTTCTTTCCAAGGCAGTTTCTGCATTTACTTCTCGTATCACAATATCCCCACATTTTCCTAGTAGTCATTGAACACAGGAAATAGGTTTCTGAACAGTCAGAAGTGGGGCATCCAAGCTTACAGCAAATCTTATTTTGACACTGTCAACCACAGAAAAGTTTCCAGACTTGTATCCCAACCAAGTCTCATTCTTCTAAAAAATTGTTACATTTAATACTTGTTGGTTTGTTTTTTGGGTTTTTTTTTGTTTTTTAAGGAAAATATATAGCTTCTTACACTTTTATTTAAATAGAATTCATTTTTCTT